>APFE030574747.1:59185-141055 GCA_000404065.3 Pinus taeda
CGCGCTACGAAACTGCTGTTTTTTATCAAAACAGAACATATGAATCTTAAAGCACTGTTGACTTAATTTCATGATTTCTTCAGCTACCTTGTACAGGTGCTAGGGATCTAAAAAGGTTCAATGGAAACCAAAATTAATCAAAACTTGAAAAGCAAATTTCCCCTTAGATCAATGAGCTAGTTTACCTAGCTTCTTCTTCAGACTACTAACTTCTTTCTTCAAAGCCTTGTTTTCTCGGTCATTGTTTCCCACCATCCTTTGAAAGTTAAGCAATATGTTCCCAGCTCTTTAATACTCCAAAATTGATGAGTATGACCATATTTCCAGATATGCTAGAAGCCTTGTTGATTGAACAGGTGTACAAGCCCAAATCCTCGTATGCATCTTCAGCCAAACCCTAACCACCGGTAATAAAGTACCTTTATTAAAGCTATAGCTTAAGACAAAATATTTTACCTTTATCGAGAATGCACACTTGTCATCCTCTGAATAGCTAGGATAGCCTTAACTGATATCCCTTATGTTTCTTAGGCATTTCCTTCAAAAATCTGCTGACGTCACCATTAAACTGCTCATTTTCTTCATAAAACAGCACCTACAGCAGTTTCATAGCGCAACTTTGGTGCTTCGTTTCTCCTAGCTCATGATGTATTTGAAGAAACGGAAAGAAGTTTCTGTAGTGCAGCATGTTATGAATAAAAACCTCTTTCAGTTTGCAAAATTTCGTTCTCAGCTGCTCAGGAAAGCTTCTGCAAGTTAACTAGTAAGAACAGTTTTTCTGCTAAAACAGGCTGCTTCAGGGGTTTCATAGCGCAAGGTTTGTTATGTGTATATGTCTTCATTTCTTGAATTTTCCTTTTTATTAGGGCTCAAAACTTTTCAAATGATCTTATTACACTTCTGAAGAAACATCCCTTTCAAAATAAATCCCTTTTGCTTTCAAGGTAGATCCTTAAAAAACAAAACTGTCACCTTCAGCAGTTTCGTAGCGCGCTACGAAACTGCTGTGTGAGTCAAAAACACATAGTTCTCTTTTTCTAAAATTGTCTCTCTTGGGATTTCAGTGACTACAGATATAACCTCTGGATATATTGGTAATTCAATCACTCCAACCTTTGAATTAAATCCTGTGAAATTTGAAGCAAATTCTTTGGTGACTTGCATGTGACCTCCTTGAAGTTTTTCACAAAATCTCCAACAACCAACCTGTTTGAAAGCTTTTCCAATATAATACACCTGCCTGACCTACGATCCTTCTCTTTTATAAACAAATCCATGGAATTCCTGCAATATGAAAATTGAAAGAGCTTGCACCATCTTAATCTTGATCATTGCCTCGCTTGAAATGAAAAGAGAAGCTACCTCACTTGGACTTCAAAGAATTCTGATTAAGTACTTGTCAATTTGCTTCTCATAGATGAACCCAAACATAATCATAACTGAAAATACTTGGCTCCTTTTTTGAAATTTGAAAAATGACTTGACCAAGACTGACTTACAACTTTGAAACCATACAAGTTGTCCAAATTGTTTTTTTTTTTTTTTTGAAATTTTTTCAGTGATAACACCACCCAAGCCAATTTCTCATCATGACAGTGTTTCGTGGAAAAATACCACATAGTTCTACACATAAATTCCACTGACCCTAACTAACTCAAGAATTTTTTGCTGATAACTTTCATAGACTCATAGGTCTATACAAAAATTCCACTGGACATAACCACCTTAAGAATTTCTCTATGGCAGTGCCTTGCCTTACCTCAACAAATTCCTATCTAAGGTAATGATTTCGCTTCTCCTATTTCTTAATTTCCTCTTGTTCCTTCTCTACCCGCTTGGCTCTTCTTTCCCCATTTCAGATATTTATGTCTAGGGAGAGGTGTAATTGTACATTAACTGCTTGATAGGTGAAATCCTCATCTAGAATTTTACACCTTCCCCTAATTCCTTGGTTGACAATAACTAATTTTGTTAATTCAATTAAAATAAATAAACATTCATGTCTAGCATTATATGAGACCTTCTATCTGGCCACAGTCTGCCAAGTTACTTTTAGTAGAAATAAATTAAAATATTTACTTATTCACTGTGGGGGTGTTACAATGATAGAACTAGAGTTAAGATGAATCATGGCTCGTTTAATTACCAATTTCAGTTTTTTAATTCAATTTTTATTTTTATGTGATTTTACTATACGTGTTATTTTTTTTCAACGAATATTGTAAGTATTATGTTTTTTTTCTAACTAGTGTTGTAAGTCTTATTTTGATTGTGAAATAAGAGATAGTTTTTGGGCATGTGGTATTGATGAGCATGATACTGACTATGGTATTGTATGGTTAATAATATCCATGGTAAAGTGTGAGTGAATATCCATGGTTAAAAATCTTGTCATATTGTAAGTATTAAGTCTTTATGTGATTATTAATGAAATTTGAATATGGTTACAAAATTATTATTTTAATTTACATGGTAGGATAAATCTTAATTTATAGCTATTGTTTATATATTACACATTTTAACGTGATAGAGTTGGTGATATAACTCAAAAGTAATTATAATATTTCTTTAATCAAAACAATATTATAAAATTAAATTCATATAAAATAATTATAAAATATTTTGATTGCGAAATGAGAGATGGTTTTTGGCATGTTGTAATGATAAGACATGGTATTTTCCCATGGTATTGTAACAAAGCCTATTTATAAGTTAATAATATCTACGGAAAAGTGGACGTGAATATCTATAGTTAAACATACTATAGTGAATATACATAGTTAAACATATTATTATATTGTAAGTTTATTCTAAGTATTAAAGTTTTTATGTTCTTACTAATTAAATTTAAATACGGTTACACAATTATTATTCTATTTTATAAGGTAAAATGGATCTTAACTTAATGTATATTAAGACGACATGTAAAAATGTTCACATACTTTCTTACATTACACCTACACATCACCCCTATACTCGTTGTATAGTGCCTCTTAGCCAAAAATAAAATAATATTATTTTTGTGTGGGTTTTAGTCCCCATAGGTCAAAGGTTCAAATCTCGTGGAGAGGGGTTGAGGATGGGAACCACCTCTTGAGAAATTAAACTATCTTGTTAGCATCAGGTTTTCACCTTTCGTTCAAGGCTCTGTTATCAATCCATTTTTTTCAAGGCCATGATTATCCAAAGGCGGTATCGTATTTTTGTAAAGTTTTCTAGCTAAGCCTACGAATATGTCTCTTCAATTTTTTTCTCCTAACCCTAAGCTTATGTTAAATTTCTCGCATCGCTTTGACCTATAGTGAAATTTCAACTCACAGTATGAAATATTTCATAGCGCGTATCAAAAATTTTTAAAACTTGGTTTCCGACCCTATAATACCATTCTTTTAAGTTCCCAGGTGTTTATTTATAAAATATTAGCCTTCCTCCATGATTTTACATATTCCAACATTTTCATTCCCAATAGAGTCATTAAAGAACAATCCCTAGTCTACTATGTTTTCCCTAAAACAATGTTTTCCAAAAAACCCAGATTTTTAGTATTGCTACGTAGGAGACTTGTAGAGTGTCTTACAAATTTTGGCTAGAGATTTTCAAGGATAGTGAAATTGTTTTCATGTCCAAGATATTTGCAAGATGGGTCAGAGTAATCATGTAAAAGGATTTGAACTTGATGGGATGTATTTTGAGGTATGCCCCAAAATGTTAGATATTTTTAGAAATGTAGGGTGGGAGCAAGTATTTCAGTGTTTCAATGGATATAATCTGAGTTGGTGCCACAATTTCATATTTTATTTCAATGGAAAAACTTTTGTAATCAACACCTTGTAGTTCCTTGTTACATAGCATTCTATTTCTAAAGCTACGATTTTGAAAGCAAATGATAAAAGATGGTTCAAAAAATAAAGGTTGCGGAATGTAGATTTGAGTTTATTCCTGAAGGAGAACTGTCAGAATCAAGATTGGAATGCATGGGTCCTCCAAAGCATGTTGAAGCCTCAATGATCTATTGACCTTAGAATTGTTCATTTTCTTTTAACTTGTGAAATTAGGTATTCCAAAGTGTACATGTATCATATGAGGTTTCTTTGTCACTTGGTAGGTTTTAGCAAAATGAATTTTTCCTAGATCAAACTTTGATAAAAATGTGCACTAAAGAGAGAACAAGACCTGAGCTACAAGCCCATGATATTTCTCATCATGGCCTAATTAAATATTATACACTCATGAGCTAAATAAGTAGGTGGAACGGTTGAGGAAAATGAGACAAAGAAACTCAAACCCAATTCTACCTAGAAGATCAAAGAGAGGCCAAAATAGAGTTTCTGCCCAAACCATAGCTCAGGAAACTAAGGGAGAGTCAAGTCACCTCCATGATGAAAAACACGATGAAGTACTTATGAAAGTGCCAAAGATTAAAGTTTATGAAATAAATACTAGAATCCAACATAATATTATTGTAGAATAGAAGGTAGCAAAACATAAAACATCAAAAAGAAAAAAGGGCAGGAAAACCATTGAAACAAAGGATGAACAAGCCGAAAAAGAGCTTAGGGTTGATGGAAAGAGACCTCACACTCACCCTAAAAATAAATTGAGATTACATTTCAAAGCTAGAATGAACCCTAAGATGATGTAAAAAACTATTATCATTGATTGAAAATAGAAGATTGTGTACAGTTGAAAGAGCAGAAAAAAATGAAAGCATAGCATGTTGAAAAGAAGAAAGAGAAAACCTTGAAGGTTGACAAAAGTATAGAAAATCCTACTAGAAGGGTGATGAGGAGTTAGAGCAAGCTATACATCCTTGCTCATGTTGTTGAAGACAAAGAAATGATGAGTTGACTATAGGGGCATATTATTACACAAACCCTAGTTTTGGTCATACAAAACCTAATTGTCCCTCAACATTTTGGCTTAGTGAGCTTAATATTTAAGCAATAGATTATTTTTGATATACTATGGTCACATTTCATAGATTTTTATGGCTAATTTAGTACGAGTCAACATTAGAAAATAAATCATTAAATAAAGCAGGCAGTTACAAAGTTTCGACATCATTTCCAGGTTCATGCATGAGTTAGCTACAGGGAATGAATGCGAGTTTTGGCTCATGATATCAAGCTTGTAAAATAATAAATAGTTCCAAGTCCTATTTTATAGCACCGACTTTGCTATTGTTCTAGGATACCAGTAGGAGAGATTCATATAGGTCTTATACTTTTTTTACACCAATGATTATGTGCCATACTCCAGACCTCGGTAGCTAAGATGATAGGGTTATTATGATTTTTGTTAATTAAACTCTCATATTATGTAAATATTTTGTAATTATTGCTAACATACTATAAGGAGCTTATCTCTATTATATTTTCCTATATATTACATGGAAACTATGGAGAAAGGGTTGGTTTTCTTAAAAAGGAAGAGTCATTAGCTATGTGTGTTGAATACTTTATTCATTTGAGTTTTCCAAGATTAGTAGACTTCGAATAGTGATATAAAGATTCATGCGATAGTAAGTCTTAGTATGTATTTTCTGTGTGTTTTACAATTTCTTATTTTATAATCTCTTGCAAATATGTCTTCTTAGTATTAAGAAATATTCTAGCGCTATATATAGAAACTCAATCAAGAAAAGCATAGGGACAAATGGAAAACGATACTAGGATGGTTATTATCTACTAGATGAAACAAAGGAGCAAATATGTCATTGTTGTGGCAGAGTCAAATTTCCAGTCACTGTAGTGGATAGTCATGTGGCACAATACAAAGGTAGATTATTGAAGCATTGTGACCTGGCACTATGATGAACCATAAAAATATCATGATATATTCATAAGATTGTGTGCTAAGAATGTTGGGGAATAGTATTATATGACTACATATGAATATCTATATTCACACACCTTCACACATGAGCTGAGTCATATGCTCTAATCTAGATTATAGTGATAAAAGACTTATTCATCACTTTTTATTTTGATTTGAAGAAATTAAATTATGAAGACTCTAATTTTGCAAACTCTATATATTGATATCGCTCTATAGAGTGACGAAGAAAGAGATAGACTTGAGTTTTAATTTATTGTATAAATTATTTATTTATAATATATTTACACATAGTCAAGTTCTATTTCATTGTGTATATATGCATTCTTTAGTTCATTTAGATTTAGCTTTTGAGCTTTTTCAAGGATCGTGTGACCACTAGGAGCCCCCATGTGCAGGACATACAACGGTCTTTTATGTCGTATAGTTTTCTTTATTGTCTCCTTTCATTCTGTTTATTTCTTAGCATCAATTCAAATACTTCATTTTAATAGTATTATTACTAGTGCTCTATTTTGATTACAAAATTAATTGATACTCTCGATTTCTTATAATTTAAGAAGTTCTTTATTTTCTATTATAGTTATCAATCATGCACTTCAAAAATACCACAAAAATAAGTTAGACTTAGATTAGTGATCACTTAGGTTTATTTTCTACATTATGAATTTTAATCTCAATTGTGCAAATTTTAATTTATTTTAGTGTGTCAATATTATGTAAGTTGATCATACTAGATTTATGATTAAATAAGGGTCATATATTTAAAGACTTCAAACAACTATATTCAAAATATTTATAACATAATTTTATTATTATTAAAAATCATTTCATTTTTGGCATGGATAGAGGGTCTATAAATGTTTCAAAACCATGACCATATTGATTTAGATTAGATTTAAATGTTTTAATAAAATATAATTTCTTTAATGTCAATTTACTTTATTTAGAATTAGAATTTCAATCATTGCATATTGTTAGGATATTCCGACACATAGGAAGTAGTTTAAGTGACCAAATCGCTCATGCCAAAGTTTGCTCACTTCATCATTATGAGCAACAAATACAAAGGGAAGAGTTGATGACCCAAAGTTTTTAAACTTATACAACCTTGTAGAATCATCAGCAATGTGAGTAGCTAAAATCTATCTAGGATCTCTTAGGTCGTTAATTTTTGGGCAGAAGCAATTAACTGTGAAAACTACATAGTAAATCACACTCCTAATAAGGTTTTAAAGAATATCACTCCAGAAGAAGCATGGAGCTCAATTAAAACATATGTAAGTCACTTTCATTTTTGGAAGTGAAGCATGGGCCCATATTCCACATGAGAAACATAAAGCTTTAGAACCTAAAAGTGAAAAATGTACTTTTTTTGGATATTCTGAAGATGTCAAAGGATATGGACTTATTCCACTTATGTCCAAAAATGTTATCATTAGAATAGATGTAAAGTTTGCTAAAAATATATCGGCCTACAAGCCTAGTTCGATAGATGTGCCACCTCTCTCTATCCCTTCTACTTCTGAAGATATTTCTTCTTCAGATGATGAAAATGGGGATGACAGTCCTCCACCACCTTCTCAGGATCCTTCTTTAGCTCCCCAGCTTCCAAAATGGGTCCATGTTACTCAGGATGTAATAGGTGCTCTTGTAGGTGATCCTACAGATCAATGACGTACACATTCTCAGTTCAATAGAGCCTCTTCTTTACTGGCTCAAGCTTCAGCAAATTATGATTTTGACACCTTTGCAGAAGCTTTAGGCCATCCAAATTGAGATGCATTTACGAATGAAGAATATTGTTCATTATTGGAAAATGATACATGGAAACTTGTTCCTCTTCCAAAGGGACAAAAGCTTGTTAGATGCAAATGGGTTTACAAAACCAAGTTTGGACCAGATGGAAAAGTTGATAAACATAAAGCTTGTTTTGTTGCTAAGGGTTTTTCACAAGTTGAAGGCATTGAATATACTAAAACCTTCTCCCCTATTGCCAAAATGAACTCTGTCCACCTTGTTCTTTACCTTGCTACCTCTATCAAATGGGAAGTCCATCAGATGGATGTTGAATCTGCCTTCTTGCTTGGGGACCTGCATGAAGAAATCTATATGGAACAACTTACCAGCTTTATAGAAACAAACTCCAACCTTGTATGTTGGCTTAAGAAATCCCTTTATGGTCTCAAGCAAGCCCCTCAGGCATGGTATGCCAAAATGGATGGCTTTATTTTAGATACTAGCTTTTCTAGGTGTCATTCTGACAATACTATCTACACCAAGAAAGTGGGTAAGTCTCTTATCATTCTTGTTCTTTATGTTGATGACCTTATCCTTACTGGTAGTGATCCAAACCTTATAAACCATGTGAAGTCGAGCCTTAAAAAGTAGTTTGAAATGACAGACTTAGGACACTTGCATTATTTCTTGGTATTCAAGTCTTGCAATCAAAGGAAGGTATTTCCCTTTCCAAGTCCAAGTATGCATGTGATCTTCTATGCTACTTTCAAATGGAAGACTATAAGTGAGCCCCTTCTCCCTTTCAGTCTGGAGCCAAACTTTCATTCACTTGTACTTCCCCTGAAGTTGATGCTACCTTATACCGTTAGATTGTAGGAAAACGTTTGTATCTGACCCATACTCGTCCTGACCTTTCCTTTATTGTGGGCCTTATTTCTTATTTTATGTAAAACCCACATGAAATTCATTGGAAAGCTGCTAAAAGAATACTTCGTTATGTTCGAGGTACAATTCAATTTGGTATTCATTATATTGCATAAGCATCTCCTCTATTGGTTGGTTCCACTAATTCTGATTGGGCTAGTGACCTTGATGATCGGAAGTCTATTGCAGGTTTTGTCTTCACTCTTGGTTCTGGACCTATTACATGGGCTTGCAAGAAACAAAGTGCCACTTCTCTTTCTTTAGTAGATGTGAAGTATTATGGAGTTGTAGAAGCTTGTAAGGAACCCTTGTGGCTTTGTTAGATCTTGTTAGAGTTTCTCTTTCAGCAGCAACATCCAACTACACTTTGGTGTGATAATTAAAGTGCCATTCAACTATGCAAAGATCCAGTTCAAAATTAGCGCAGTAAACACATTGAACTACACATGCATTGTTTTAGGAATAAGTACCCTAGGGCTTTGGGTTACAACCCCAATAGAACAGAAACAAACTACAACAAGAAACACTCATACATCTCAAGCAAAATGTTTATATAATCAAACCATGTAAGAGTGACCGTACCCAGATTTCCTTTGTTCGAGTAGGTCCTATAGGGTTCAGACCCTCTACAACTCCTGATGTTCTTCAAACTTGAAAATCATTCAATTCAAACATACATAGGAGTATAGAAGTAAATAAAATTCACGAAATTGACTTCATATCATATAGACAAATGATTGATCATACATTAAAACATCATTCATATATTAATTAATACATAATTTGATGCATAAACATAGTTAATTTCGGAAACAAGACAACATTTCTTTTATTGCAGTAAGCTATAAATAACATGTAGAGAATTCACCCGAGTTTTCTTCTTCTGGCTCCAAGTGGAACTGCCCTCCAGATTCGTCCTATCCAAGCCTTCAACAATCTTCTTCAATAACCAACACCATGATATCTAAGGGAAAAGGGAGAATATCTATAATCAAGGAAACAATGGTTTCCTGAAGCTTGGGGAAGTGCATGAGGCACAAGGATTCATCAAACTCAGTTAGGGATAATCTCAGTATAATAACTCTATCTCTTCTCCTCTTTAGGCCTTCCCATAGAAGTGTATTTATACTTCTCCCAATTAGTTTTTTAGTTGGGAAACAGTTGGGCCATGGGCAATAGGAGGTAATCAACAGGTAAAACCCATGATCTATGCCCATAATTAAGGAAATTTAAACGTTTTAAGTGTTTTAATACATATACCCGGGTTGGGTATTGACTAATCCGCATGCACATACTTTTAGCTCACGGAAAAGTAGCATACATGGAATAAAACACTGTTTCTAATATATTTGGACCAAGTCTGGAAGGAGGGGTTGCCCTAGGCCATAAACCAAGCATCACAAATACCAAGAGTGGTAAACTGTGCTATAACAGATGTCCCCTAATATATGAGGTCATAAGGGGTACATGATGGCCGAAATGTATTAAGTGTATGGAAAGAATCATGCCGAGACTAAGAAGGACTTCACCAGAATTTAGCCTGCCAAGCCATCAAAAGAGATCTAAAAGAAAATGTTGTCTAAGGTGAGCATACACATGCTCAGAGAAAGTAAACCATGTCTGTGTATTAAGTACAAGCAGATCCAATATGCATACAAGTATAAAGAACTGAAAGTACATAATGGATCATTTAATCATGATTGAAAAAAGTACATGTCTGAAAATCACATATAAGAAGACGATCAATGATGCTAAAGGATGAAGTTGATCACTGATGTCAAAAACTGATCCCAATAGTACCAACTGAAAACGATGGAATAAAATGATACTACATTGCAACACAAATGCCACCATATAAGATGTCATTGGGAAGAACTACAACATATAAGGTGGATGGTGTCAACTAGGAGCAACTGGAGCAACAAACAAGTGAACCAAAAGACACTGATGCAACCCGACGTCTTCATTGATCGTTGCGGTACATTTCTACACAATGGGAATGAATGATCTGAAGTCGACCACGTGAGAAATCATTTGATTACTGGTCATTGATGTATACAGTTAACAAACGCGAGATTACTCACCGATAATGATAATGAGAGTCAAGGTACTTAGTACAATCTAACAAGTATGAATAAATGAGCTGAAGTCGAACACTTGAAAGAATCTATCAATCAGGAGACAATGATGGTTTCCCACTGTTGATAGTGAAGGAATCTTCCGTTGATGACTGCAAACACCAAGGTACTACCAAATGGACTCTAGATCTTTGTCCCAGAGCAAATGAGCTGTAGTTGATAGGAAAAGTTCTGCTAGAAGGAAGGCATTAAGGCATCCTTCATCAATCTAGCATGAATGTAACCCGTAGGCCAATAACGTGGAAGGAATCAGATGAAAATGATGTAGTAACCCAACCAAAGCACGTTTCCAGTGTACACAAGATGTAGTTAGCACATGATAGAAACCCTCTAAAACAACCAATAATGAAAGTTGAGACAAAGGTGAGGAATCCACCTATAGGGTCAAATGGAAACCAAGGTACTGCATGAATCCCAATGTGTGATAACGAAAGTTGATGTTGAACACAAGGGAAACCACTCAGTCAAAGACCCATCATACTAATTGATGTTGAGAACAAGGTGACCTATCAATAATGAAAATAGGGCCAGGGTGCAGCTCTAGGCCTGCCCTTGGAGCAATATGTCGTAGTCGATAAGGACAAGACCTGCTAGCAAGAAGTCAATGGAGACCTTCTCAAACCGACACGAGAAATGGACCAATATAATTGATGTGATGACAAACATGAAACTGACAACCAGGGATGGCCAACTAAAAAATAGGTCAGGAGACACTGTAGAGAGGCCAACTTAGGTTTATTTCCCTTGAACAAAAGCATGACTCAATGACGACTGTATGGCAGCATATGATAACTCTGTATAAGTTTGTCATGCAAGAGGCATAAGCAAACTCTCCATATGATTGGAAGAGGTAACCAATCGGAGGAGTACTGACTCAATAACAAGGTTAAGGCTCAACTAAGTCAAACTAAATCCTACTCAAATGGAGAGAATTTCCTTTGAGTGCTTTGTTCAAGGGTGACACGACTGATTCTAGCTGCCAACAAAATATGGAAATGTTGTCCTATTCTCGCTCTTTTTGAAATATATAATTTTTTTTGTCTTTTTCTTTAACCTAGAAAAAGAATAAAATGACTCTATAGTACAGTGGAAAGAATGAGTGTCAGAGAAATAGATGATCTAGTTCCTGGGAGGGGAAAATTCCTATGCTCAATGCAGGGAGGTGAACAAGGAAACTCAAAGGGATGTTCTTTCCATGGGTCAAAGGATGCGTCAAGTTGTAGAAGCTAAGTAATTACATGGTTGATTTGTGTAGAAGACATGGTCAGATAAGTGGCTTAAACACGAGTCCAAGTGAAGCTGACTCAAGGCCAAAAGGTGCAAATAGTCAAAATGCAATGCAGCAATACAACTCAACACAAAGGAGCCTCTAGGGTATCAAACAAGAAATTAGAGCGGAAGAAAGGAGAATGTGTCTTCAATGCATCAATCATGGCGGGACTAAAGAGGACTCCCAAGCCTATTCAGTATAGCAGCATGGGTAACCAATGTCAGTGAGGTTCTAACAAAGATTCCCATGTAAAGGATGACTCTACCATCACATCATGATTTAAAAATTGGCAAGTCAAAATGGTTTGCTAACCAAGATACGATGGGGTCAACCGTATAGCTAATGTATCATGGAATGGAGGCTAGTATGCAAGATGCAGCGGAAAATGGTCTTCCCTAACCTAAATTCCAGTGAGTGAACGATACTTGCCATGACAGGTCAACGATCATGGGACCAAAATAACATCTCGAAGAAGACTCGAAAATTTCTTGAAAAAACAACCCACTCTCAACAATCCATGCCCACAGGTGAAAAAATATATGGGACAAAAAATAATTTTTGAAAAAATATTTTGCAATTTCAAAGTTATTTAATGACTTTTGGGCTCACAATTTTTTCATTTCTGTTTGGAGCAAAACGAAGCAAGCTTTCCTCTGAACAATTGGACGATTCAAATCACCCCAAAGTCACCATGTAATCCTCAAATCACACTTTTAATGTTTTATGATAGTTATTAGAAGTTTTCTCAAATTTTTAACCGTGGGAAACTAGGCCAAATAATTCAACTCTGCGTACACATGGGTTTGATGTGAAAAATCCATGTATACGATGGCTCTACACATGACTGTGTGTAAATGGAACCTGCCTGTACATGAGTTAAAGTTTGAACATAAAAACTAACGCTTGAAACTTTAATTTTCTGGACGATGACTATCACATGGAGGGAAAGAGAGCATACCACTATTGATAATGAGGTAACAAATGACCAAAATGCATTGGATGCTCTGAGAGGCTGTGGCTTACTTAAGTTATTCAAAATGCCAAATATGAAAGCCAATACATGCTTGTTCGAACTTTTGATCCACTACTGGAGTGCAGAGGGTGATGCTTCCATGATATACCAAATGCCTCTACGGATTGAGGTCGAAGACCTCTATTTTATTACCAGTCTTTCCCGAAGAGGGGAGGTCATGCATTCGACTCGTAGGATGAGAAGTAGTCTTTCAATGGAAGACTATGTTCTTATATGTTGCCCTGAACATCTGGAGGAGATTGGAAGTCAAATTCCAATCAAACATGTGGAAAGTTTATCTCTGAGGATTTTTCTATTTACCATTACAAGGGTAAATGGGTCATATTCCCTGCATCAGGCATCATGAGTATCTGAGCCAGGTAGTGGATTGTCTTACCACAATATTTGACTTGTGCATGCCTCTTCTAAATAACATGAAGAGTCAACTGACCTCTATACAGAAGGGTAAAATAAAAAACTTTGGATACATAACCATCTTGTGTTCATTCTTCTTTGAGAAGGTACCTGGGCTACATCTCAAAGTATCAGCACCCATCAGTAGCCCTAGAGATCCACGAATGGGTAGATGGGCAGATTTGATGAAGCGCTTTGGGGGCGGAGACATGCCTAGAATGACTTTTGATGATGAGTTTTTAACCTGGTGGGATCAACAGATCATTGTAGTCGATGACTGCCCATATGCTGGTATGGATTTCCGAGGAGATCTAGACTTAGTGTTACCACCAAATGTGGCATGGGGAGACATAGGTAACAATTGTTTAATATTTTTGTGAATTTTTAAGATTTTTAAGATTTTTTAATATGACATGAACTTAGAAAATATTTTTGATGAGATATAATACTGACAAAATAACCATGTTCCAAATGTGGATCCAGTGAGATGAAATGGATTTCCGAGGCACAGGCATCACGGAAGAGGGGCTGAAGAAACGACAGCTGAGACAGAGAGAGTCCTATATGTTGTTTAGAGAAACTTGGTGAGACTAACTCACCAAGTACCTATGATAGCCATAGAGGATATGCCTAAGGAGATGTTGCGCTGCATGATAGGGGTATCACGGGACTGGGTCCAGATACTTTGGCATGTAGCCAATGCTACGGTTAAGTTTTTAGCTGCTCATCCTTAGCCAGGTCAATAGATAGATCTATGTATGATTGGACATGATTACGGGCATAAGCCTAAAATTTTGAGGGCATCCTGTCCCAATTTTGTATATTACTTTCTGTACACTCCATCTATATACAGGCAATTTTATGATATATATGCAGATTCGATTTTTTGTATTATTTAATTTGATGAATGATTAATATGTTAGTCTAATGGTTGATTAGCAATAGAGTTTGCTAATGAATTCTTAGATCGTGGAATGCGAACATATGTAATATAACTAAATGATCATTGCAACACTCTCGCTCTAAAAAATTAGCGATATAAATAAGGATCTCGAACACGATAAGTGTTATTCAACTGCGACACCATCAGTTGTGAGTCTAGATAAAATACTAACGAATCAATCCCATAAGATATTACTTCGAATAGTAAATTAAGAAAGGTAGTGTATTCGGAAATGTTATTCGAAGCAGGGCCAATACAAAATCCCCTTGACACCATCAACTAGCCAGATGGATAATAAATCACCCAAGCCATGGAAGCAAGATTCTGAGTGTGCCAACTTGCACCATCGACGAATACGAAATATATCGAATCATCCATCAATACCTACCAAAGCAGATAAAAAATGTCTATATCATAAAATTCCAGACAAATATGTACAAAGATATAATATATACAAACAAGCAATTGCTCGGCTGAAGCCTAAGAAAATTAATTCTTAAGGTAGAGCCCATTTCTGGGCTCCGCCAGCTTGTTCCCTTCAAAATCAATTAATTCATAAGCCCCTTTTCCCAAAAATCGCTTGACTATAAAGGGACCATACAACATAGATTTTAATTTGCCTACCCCCCAGGCATCTTTGTCTTGTTCATAGACTAAGACAAGGTCGCCTTTAGATAAAACCCGAGGATGGACAACTTTATCATATTGAGTTTTAATCCTCTTCTTATGGGCTTCGTTTATTATGACTGCATCTCAATGTTGCTCATTAAGATGTTCCAAATGAACAAGGCATTCTTCGAGACTAGATGTCTCTAGAAGAAGTTCTACAACTAACTTAAGGGATGAAATTTCACATTCGACAGGAAAATAGATTCCAACCCATAAACCAATTGAAAAGGAGTAAAACTGGTGGCAGTCTTAATGAAGGTTCGATATGTCCAGAGCATCGGGTACAACATGATGTGCCAATTGGATCGATCTTTATCAATTGTACTTTTTAGGATTGTCTTAATGGACTTTTTCATGGCTTCTACTTGCCCATTGGCCTAAGGATAATATGGAGACGAATGCTCCTATCCGAAGCCCAACTTGAGATCCAATTCGATCATCAGTTGATTTTGGAGGTGACTACCATGGTCAGTGACAATCTCTCTTGGGATACCAAATTGTGAAACAACCTGGTTGAAGAGGAATAAGGCTGCTGTTTCACTATCATTTTTGTAAGTAGGCATGGCCTCAGCCCACTTCGTAAAGTAGTCTACAACCACAATGATGTACTTGTGACTCGCCACCAAAGGTGGATTACAAGTAGTAAAAGCAATGCCCCACTTCGTAAATGGACTGATAGTGATAACAGGAAAAAGTGGAGCTAGATGTGAGCACATTTTCCAAATATAAATTTAACAAGGATGGCAATGTTTAACTGCTTCAATACAGTCTTTGAAAATTAAAGGCCAAAAGTAGCCTGCTCGCAAAATTTTCTCGGTTGTTGCAAGCCTTGATAGATGACCGCCACAAGCTCCACTACGGCAATCATTAAGTGCAGACTCAGCTTCTTCCAAAGTTAAGCATCGCCTAAGGATTGAGTCAATCCCTCTGCGATATAATGTGTCACCAATAATAAAATAGTTTTTGGCAAGGTGACATAACTTTTGACGCTCGTCTTTGGAGAAAGCAGGTGGAAACTTTGAAGTCTGGAGATACATAATGATATCTTAGTACTAGGGATCTTGTGAAGGAATGTGGAATAAATGTTCATCGCGAAATTTTTCCTCATAAACAATAGCTTCATCACAAGGCAGCTTTGAAATGAATTCTGCAAAAACTAATGACTTTTTAGATTTAGTTGACAAGAATTCGAGATCAAACTCTTGAAAAATAAAAATCTATCGATTATACTTGCCCCCAATCACTCGCCTACTGAGGACAAACTGAAAAGGATTGACAGCCACTAAGACGAATGTTTTGCGCAACAGAATGTAATGGCAAAGCCGTTGGAAAACATGGACAGCTGCCAAGGCCAATTTCTCGATAGGAGGATAGCATAGCTCAAGTCCTACTAAGCCATGACTCAAGTAGTAGATTACATGCTCACTAAGAGCATCATCCTCCTAAACTAGAACCATATTGATTGTTGATTCTCCCACAACGAGATACGAAAGTAAATCTCTACCATAATCTGCTGGACTCAATAATGGAGCAGAGGTTAGTGCCTTTTTCAAAGCATCAAAAGATCATAGCGTGAAATCATCCCATACAAATGGAACTCCTTTCTTAATAAAATGCATAAATCCTTTGGTAATCCCAGTGTAATTTTCTATAAATCTCCTCAAGAAATTTTTCTTTCCCTAGAGACATTGAAGTTAACGAATGGAAGATGGGGGAGGCAAATGAATTATTTCCTCAACCTTGAAAGGATCAACATGAATCCCTTTAGTCGATATGATGACTCCTAACAGCTGACTGGATGTGACCATGAAAACATTCTTATTCGGATTCAACCGGATTTTATAAAAATGACATCTCTCAAAGACTAACCAAAGGTGGCTGGGATGATCAATTCTCTTGTGAGAAGGAGTAGCTCAGTGATCCAAGTACGCTTCAATGACATGTTTGATTTCGTGGAAAGAATAAGACATGACCCACTGAAAAGTAGCTCCAGAATTTTTAATACCAAAAGGCATCTTCTTGTATGCAAACGTGCGCTAGGGACAAATAAAAGTTGTCTTGTGCTGATCCTTTGGATGGATAGTAATTTCATTGTAACCATAGAATCTGTCCATGAATGAAAAAATTTCATTACCCACACATTCATCAACAATTTGATCAATAAAAGGAATGGGGTAATTTTCTTTTGGGAAAGCTTTATTTAAATCCCTAAAGTTGATACATACTCGGATCGTTCCTTGCTTCTTATCTACTGTGACTAGATTGGAAACCCACTTAGTCAAAGGAACAAGATATATGAAATCTGCCTTAAGCATCTTTTCAACTTTAGCTTTAATAGTTGTTGCTTTCTGAGGATTGATCGGTCAAAGTTTTTGATGAATCGGTTTGGAGTTTTCATATGTCTTGATCTCATGCTAGACTATAGATGGATCAATTCCAGGCATTTCCTCATAAGACAAAGTGAAAGTATCACGAAACTCTTTAAAGAGGTTGGTGTAGATTTGCATTTCTTCAGAGGAATAATCATCTCCAATGAAGACATTTTCTATTATGTTAGGATTCCTAGAGATGTTTATAGGTACATTTCGTGAGATAACTGACATGTTACCTTCGACAGAAAATTATGATGGAGCCAAAGGGTTTGAAACTATACAAACATCACTAGTAGGTAGATTGGACAAACTAGATTCAAATTCATGCAATGGAGGGAGAATATATGAACTATGATGTAAATCCTCCCATGGTCGATCCACATGCATCATTACCTCCAAAATTTCTTTTTCAGATGGTAACACTATATCCAAGCAATCTAGAGGTGAGGAAGAATCGAGGGTCTAAGCCGGAGCCACATCACCATCTAACTCCTCTTGTGAAAAAGGAGTGGGATGTTTGTTTGTAGAGTTAGTGATAGTTTGATAACTAAGTTCCACTGCAGACATGGGAAATGTCATTCCACCTACATGCCCTCCACCTAATGTGGTGGTAGATGAAGGTAAGGGCCAAGGGTCTGAAAAATAATGAGTTTGAAAGAAATATTTCCGAGAAGGTCCCTTAGTGCATGAAATTGCATTGATTCTAGCTATAGGAGGAGGGAGGTCAAAAATACCCATTAACGAAGAGTACATCCCAACTCCTAAATTCTCAATAGATTGAAAGGGATTGTCCACCAATGGAACGGTAGAATCTGACGTTGCGTGGAAGTCACCTGGAGAATAGTCTAACTGATCAATTCTAACAATCCTCCCCTCATGAGGAAAACAAAGGATGCGGAATAATGATAAAGCAATGGCATCCATCTCATAAATCCAATTTCTGTCTAAGAGGAGGTTATAATCCAGGTTTGCATAAATGATTTCTACCTCAATATTTATGACCTTTCCCCCAACACAAATAGGAAAGGTCGGGATAATCCCATGCGGCCTATGAGAATGTCCATCAAATGTCATCAAAAGAGTGGGTGAAGGAATAACTGAAGGTGATACAATGGCCTTCCAACATGACATAGACATCACACATGTGGAAGCTCCCTCATCTATAATTTACCAAAAAATATTGGTTTTTCGATATGTAGACTTTATCTTGAAAGCCATATGGTGAGGAAGTTTCTTTTTGAAATTCAACATATCAAAAGTGAGCACTAAAGAATTCTTTTGATCTACTACACCAATGGCCAAAAGCAAAGCACTTCTCTAAGCAGGGCACAACTGTAGTACCTCCAATGCAAACATAGCATAAGGACTTCGAGCTAGATCTTCTACAATCGAGTAGTTCTGGGCTGTCCTAGCATTACGGTTAATATTCAAGTACTTTGCAGAACCTTTCGGTATCCGAGGTATAGACTCAATAGAGGGTTGCTCAATATGAAGTGGCTCTATGGCTTCGGGAATAGATTTAGCCTTAGATGTTTTTGATTCACCATAAGGATGTGTTTGTGTAGTGACATCGATATGAGAGCTCATCATATTTGAGGAATTTTCCCCTTCCTGGTTTCCCCCTATGGAGGTGCCAGCATTTGAATTTGCGCCAGCAAGTAATTGCTGCCCTTGGGGAAAAGTGTTAGTCAAAATAGCTTGGGAGCTAGAGGACCCTTGCTGCACTAATAAGTATTGAGCATCTTGTATCTTGGGGCAGAGGTGAGTCAGATGATATCCATTGCATAACTTGCATGGAAACTTTACCTTTTTCTTGGACTCTTTCCCACCCTCTACGACACCATTGTCGGGTTTGTTTGCATTGCCTTTCCCTTCTTGGTTCTTCCTCTTACCTCGTCCCTTCCTCTTCCCATCGGATTATTGATTTCCTTTGGGGTTAGAGGTCTGGATGGTGTTTATAGAGGCAGGTTGGGAAGGTGTAGGTGTAGATGGCGTTGTTTGATTAGAAGAAGAAGTTTGTAGAGACAACTACTGTAATTGATTCAAAAGGTTCACCATGTTAACATCAATTGATCCGACTATACCATTGGCATGTATGCCTGGCTTCGATTTGGCTAAATCAACCTTAGATCTAGGAGCATCAGGTAGAATTTTCTGAAGAGTCCTAGACTGAGAATATATCAGCTCTAATTGTTGGGCTCGAAGAATAGCCCGCTCTTCCAAATAAACACCGGAAAGAGACACATCCCTTGAGATCTCAGGTTGTAATGATTTAAGAAACCATTTGAGAAGGAACTTTGGTGGTATTTCAGCTTTGATAAGCCTTTTCCTCCTCCTCCATTCTTGGATGTGATCTGAAATGTGAGTTGTCGTGTCTTGTTGAAAGTTAGCCAGAAGTTCAGATTCGGCTTAATATTGGACAAGAAACTGAAAATTGTTCAAAAAGATATTAGATAAATCATAGAAAGAAGTATAGGTGCCCCTTGGCAAATCTATATACCATTTGACTTCATTTTCGGTTAGGGTGTGCTGAAATAACCTTAACCTGATCAAATCATCTATCAGGCTGTTGGATGAGCACCATAAGTGAAATGTAGTTACGTGGTCTACTGGATCTTCACGACTCTTCCCTTCGAATTTTGGGATATCCGAGGGATGTTTAGTTGGGACAAGAGGCCAAGCTAGATTGTACCGAATCAGATCATTTTTCAATTTAGTTATGTTTGGCAAGTTAAGCGTGGCCAGAAAAGGAAGTTGTGGGGGACCTTGGGAATTCCATCTAGAGCGAGAGGGGTTCCCAAAGGTATAAAAATAATGAGCTAGATTTTTAAAAACACTAGGTTACTGAACTAATTCATAGAGCCTACAGAACCAAAGTTGTCCTTGTGGTCTAGCAAAATTCAGAGTTTGGTCAAATCCTGCCGAAAATCCTTTGTAACTAGTGAAGTTACTCCCTAAAAAAGTATTTAAAAGAGCTGATAGCCCATGATAAAGATTCCATGCATTAGAAAATCATGGAAAATTTTGAAACAAATTAACTAAATTTATATGGCATATTCCCTTGTCAGCCGAAAAATTGGTTCCCAGCTCCTATCCCACTAACCGCAGGGTTTGTCCAACTCTGGAAGCGGTTACTACCTTGACTTGTAAGAGGAAAAAGAATTGACCCTACTATCAGATTGGAATGTGGTATATGACCACTTCCAAATGGGAAACCCTAAAAAGAAGTTGGTCCACTCATCATGGACGTAGAGGCGGTCGATGGTATGTTCAAGGGAACTGAAAGAATCCCATGAGATTGCATTCCATAAGGGAAAAATCCAAAACTAGATGCAGTAGCCTGAGAACTTCCATTCATTGACGGAATGGAAGCAGACCCAAATATAACTGTGCTAGGATTAATAGTAGGGATGGAAATAGTTCCTCCTCCTGGTACAGATATGGGAGTCTGCATGCTCGCAACACTCACTGTAGATGCCATGATTCCAGCAGTGGCCATCGAAGGAATAGATGTATGTAAACCTGGGCTCGAAGGTCTATGAGTTGGAGTTATGATGTAAAATAGAACATCTGGGTCATCAGGAGGAAGAGGAGAATTATAATCCGCAACTGATTATGAAAGCTCTTCAACTTCAATATTATATTCCAAATGAAAAAGTACTCGAGAAAGAATTGGTGTGTTCCTCTGTAACTCTCTACTAGCGTTAGGTCTATCTTGTGGATTAACGACCCCAAGCGGAGGATCAATCTCCGATGCGCCTGTTGCCATTGGTTGAAAACCACTGGTAGAATCGCTCCTACTCTTTCTAGGAGAAGGCTCAGGACTCGTAGGCGATAGCCCACGAAGTCTCCTATGTTAGGTAAACTTGACTTAGGATAGAGTCAAAGTTGACCAGGTTAAACAATGATGGTTTTGGGGCACATGGTATTGTGCACCCATAGTATTCTACCCGTGGTATTATATGTAATGGAGCTTATAAAAGGCTAGAGGATTCTCATAATGCAAGACTGGAGGTGAGCGGTGAAGGCTCACTTGGTCGGATTGGCCAGGGTTTTGGCCAATGCTAATAAGATCTTATTAGGTTGGGTTTTTCCCTGGATTTGGGGTTTTCCCAGATAAACATTTGTGTTTATGTGTTTATGGTTGTTGCTGGTTATTTTATATTTATTCCTCTCAGTAATTATTTATGTTATACCATCAATTTCTTAACAACTGGTATCAGAGCCAGATATTGGCTTCAAAGGGATTCTTTGATGCCAAGGGTTTATAGTGCCTGATGAGATCAATGTAGCCTTTTTACAGATCTGGGTCTAAAAATAATGGTGGAACAATCGTACGCAGAAGAACCTCGAGGAGAATGTGCGGAAGATAGTGTCATAACTGCCAAGGATCGTAGTGCATTTGCGGTATTTACCGGTTTGGAACATGCTGACGAATTGCTCGGGATTCATGTAGCTATTTAAAGAAGGTTGAGAGATACCTTTGGTAATATTAAAATTGAAGGATGATTTTGTTCAGAGATTTTTTTTTTATGGAATCGATAAGGGATATTTCGTGTGTTTTCTATGCCATGGAGTAGGCGTGGGCTGCATGTAGGTCAGTAGAAGGAAATTGTTCATGCAACGTCAAAAATTGTTCGTTTTCTGCTACGTGAGGCCACCGGTGTTGGAATCTACGAGGTTCTCATCGGGCTCACAGTTGGAGCGGTTTAATAGAAGTTTTTAAGCAAATCAAATTGAGAGAGGATGGATCAGAATCACAGCAAAAATAAACAAAAAAACAAATTAATGAAGTCAAAATTATTGCATGTAAATGGGCATACTATTGTAAGACCTAGTAAGGCATGTGTACCCCTCAGTGATCACCAATAAATTCTAGGTTAGACCTAGCTGATAGGGGGGATGTCAGGCTAACAATACCCCGAGTAAAAACTATGAGGGGGGTAAGAGCTAGAGTGAGCAGGATTGTCTCACTTAGCAGGTTTGGCTGGAGTTAGTCAAGGAACCCCAAGTCAAGTTTAAGGGGGGAATTGTTAGGTAAACTTGACTTAGGATAGAGTCAAAGTTGACCAGGTTAAATAGTGATGGTTTTGGGGAACATGGTATTGTGCACCCATAGTATTATGCCTGTGGTATTATATGTAATGGAGCTTATAGAAGGCTGGAAGGACTTCATTGTAATGCAAGACCTGGAGGTGAGCGGTGAAGGCTCACTTGGTCAGATTGGCCAGCGTTTTGGCCAATGCTAATAAGATCTTATTAGGTTGGGTTTTTTAGCAGATTTGGGGTTTTCCCGGATAAACATTTGCGTTTATGTGTTTATGGTTGTTGCTAGTTATTTTATATTTATTCCTCTCAGTAATTATTTATGTTATGCAGTAAATTTCTTAACATCCTAGATTGTTGAGATGGCCGGTCAGCCACTTTGGACTATTTAAAAGATCTAATTAAAGACTCAAAAAATTATAAAGCTAGGCTGACTAGGAGCAAAGAGCACTCACTAAAAAAATATCCTTAGAGATATCAGCAATCAAACAACTCTCAAGTATTTCCGCTGTGGGTCATTAGGAGCAAACACCAAAATACAAGAAATTTAGTAATAAGGACCTTCCGAAAATAGAATGGGGTAGTTACACCCTAGGCCTACTAGCAAAGGTATCAGAGGCAGTTACGCTAACCTTTAGATAATAACCTTTGCTGGTGCAAGCCCCCATGCTTCGCATGGGTGCCTTCCAGAAGTACTGTTGAACATGATACAATGTCAACCTTAGGTGCCATGGGCTTCCCCACTGCAGCCACCTGTGTGGTCCCTAAGATAGGCAACTATGGTCACCAACTCGTATCGGAAACTGGGTGAAATAGTCGTGAGGTAGCATCTGACAAGTAAGAGAGGGGGTATCTCTCGTCCTTATGTTCACTCACCCTCATGCTTTACTCCTAGTTACGGAGCTTTCCTAGTCTTCCTAACACTATTGGATTTCACTCATTAATCAAACTTCTATGTTTTGTAATTTAGAGAAGCCTTGGAGAGTTAACTCTCCTCTTGCCTAATCCAAGGCCCTAATAAACCTAAACTTGTTGGTATATTCTAATGACAATACAAAAGTTCTAGTTTATTTTAATTAATCGCTTGATTTTAATGGTTGTTCTTTAAGTCAAAGGTATAGATGAGAGTGAAACCAATGATGTGTGTATGACACAACAAAAATCAATGAAAAACTAACTACATGAATGAAACCATTTTTCAATGAAAAGAGATCTCTATATGGGTTCTAAGAAAATTCTAAAAAGCAAAGTACTTTTTTTTCTTTTCTTGAAACACACTTCATGCACCAAAAAACTAAAATACTATGAATGCTTTAACAATGTAGACTACCCTAATGCAAGTTAAAATGGAGATGCAAGACCCTAAATCACTCAAAAAGCAAAATCAACTGTTTATAACTAACAATAAGCCACCTATGTTGAGATTGCAACATGATGATGGAGCTTAGTGAAAAGAGTCGCCTTCACTAAGTGGGCCCACAGGCAAATTATGGTGCAAAGTTTATTTTTAGACATATGGATCATGTCTATGAGTTGCAGGATACTGTTTATGGATGATTGGTCAAGTTGGCAAAAATAGATGGACTTCTATTTTTAGACAATAGTGGTGACGCTGTCAAGTCTAATTATAGAGCAGTCAAATATTATTAGCTTATAATAATATTTAGACTATAAAATTTATCTTATTCTCTTGGAGCACTTTAGTTTGAGCTAGAGTTGGCACTTAGCTGTCAGAAGGAAATATGTTTTCCTTGTGGGGCAGTTGGTTATTGCATGCATGACTTCAGTTAGAATCAATCAATTGAGGTTGTGGAGTTTAATGTGAGTTGATGGATTGGTGTTCAGTTTGACTTGGTTAAAACTAGTTGTAATTACTAACTACAAATAGACTAAATGAATGAGTTTAAAACTATTTTAAACTATAATAAAAAACTAAAAATACATCAGTTAACTCAGTGGCTGTCATGCGTGTTTAGTTCAGCAGGGAGAGGTGTTAGAGGATCAGACTGCTATCAGTTGTGACTATAGTTGTGCATGAGGATTTGCACAATCAATGGGATTGAGTTATGCCAATGAGAATTGGCCAATACCAAGTGATTATAGCCTCTGCTCATGTGATTCCCAGTGTGAGTGATTCTTTTTAGGTAAATATGAGTTTGGTTCAACCATTCTCATCCATTCTTGAGTAGTGGAGGCAGGCAAGTAGTGGAATAGATTTGGAGATCAGATCTGAGTTGTATTGTGTGTAACAGGTGGAGATAGTGCTGGATACTTGTGAGAAGTATTGACTATTGTAATGTTACATGTTCTCAATCATTAATATACAGATAGTGTAGGGTTTTCAGCTGTAAGCTTTCCCCGGGTTACATACTGTGTTAATGTGTGCATGCTCTTGATGTTTTATTGTTATTGATGCTGCTATATTGATGATCAACGTAGAGGAGCTTATGTATTCTTTATGTATTCCGCAATAGTACATGATCAGGATAATCTCCATTGAATATGTGTTTATTATCCAAAATTTCTACAACCTAAAGCATTGAAGAGGATACAAATTTGAACATAAAAATTCTCTCCAAACAAGAAGGACAAATTGAAAAATATTTCAATTCACTTTCAACAACAAAAAGAAACCAAAAACCAAACTTGGCAAAAGAAAAACAAAAACAAAGTTTTTTGAGATCTTTTATTTTTAAAAAACAACCAAAAACAACTTTTTGAAATCACCCAAAATGTTACTAAAACTCAAAGATCGGAAAGAGAGCACAAGGAGTCTTTGCAAGTTACAAATTCGAAAATAAACGAAAACTTTGAGCAAAAAGACTTCAACGTGCACAAAACAACCCAAATAGCAACAAAGAGTTTGACAAATCGACGAAGAAGCCAGGAAAGAAGTACTTTCAAATTTGTCAAAGATATATTCAAAAAGCAAGAAAATCTATGAGGCCACAAAAAAAAGGAAAGCAAAGCAAGTAGTTTCAAAATCTGAGCTTGACACTAAAACTGAAAACAATATCGTGTTTTGGAGAACCAAAACAATCAAGAACTTCTAAACAAAGTCATGTGTGCCAAAAAACCAATTACAAACTCGCTAAAAAGCAAACCTAGGCCAAATCTTTTCAATGAGGAAGAGACTTCGAAACAGTAAGCTTGCAGAATAATTAAATTCTTGAAACAAAAATTGACCATATAGAGACTAAAAAGACCAGGCAACAAATCTATCTAGGCAGAGATATTTGAAAAGAATTGCAAAAATTTTCATACGCGACTGTGTTCAAGCACAAAAGTGTGAACATGCACTTCTGACAAAGGAAATTCTCATATACGAAGGTTCACTTTACAGAAACAAGCATATATATGCTACTGTAAACAAAGTAAAAAGCGTATACCAAGCTTTGCAAGAAAAAATAAAAACCAAAGTCTGATCCAAAAGATCAGACTTAAAGCTTAAGACTCTAGTAGACCAAATAAGACTGTAAAAGAAAGCAAACCAAAGACTGAGCCCTGATTGATAAGGAACAACCCAAATCATGAATAACAAGATTGTTATCCCTAGCGGAGTTGCCAATTCTATTTCAGGAAAAAGTATCCTAGGACTTTGGGTTAGAACCCTAGCAGAGCAGAAGCATAATACAACAAGAAACACTCATACAACTCAGGAAAAATTCTTATATAATCAAACTACGTAAGAGCAACGATACCCGGGTTTCCTTCATTCGAGTAGGTCCCGCAGGGTTCAGACCCTCTGCAACTCTCGATGTTCTTCAAACCTGAAAATCATTTAATTCGAACATACATAGCAGTATAGGAGTAAAGCATATTCAAGAAATTGAATTTATATCATATAAACAAATGATTGAACATACGTCATGTTATCGCTCAGATTTTCCTTGAAGTTGTTAGAAGAAGGAAAGGGGTCCGAGGTAACCACAAACCAACTTTTAAGTACATAATCTAGCCAATTTGTACTCAGGGAGGGCTTTCTCTTTAAGATTTTAACTTTGTTTTATAAGATATTAGGCTAGTTATGAAAGCTTCAGGGCTTTGATTGTGTTTGATGGTGGAATTCTGGAGTAGATGGATAGAATAGACTATCTCAGTCCATTGGGCTATGGAGTCAACTATAGAAGGCTAAACTGGATTAGGTTGTTTTAACAAAGGAGGTCTTTACAGGTCAAGATAGCTAAATGAGACACAAATGACTGCTTTAAAGGGATGAAATGGTCTTGAAAAGGAAGAAGGGCAATTAAGAATCCTTCAACAAATTTCAATACGAGGGAAATGGGTGATCACTAGTAAAAAGCAATTAAGGAGTTCTTATTAAATGACCACAATTATAAACTAAGAAGCAAGGAGTAGCTAAGAATTCCCTGCCTATGATAGCTTAAATGAAAACATTTAGAATAAAATTGATTTTAAAGATAGATTGCACTGAAGCACTTTCTGAAATATACTTTTTCGTTTGTTATTCTGAGATGAAACACATGTGAAATATTAAACCAGAAAACAATAACACATAAGATATAGAATAATTATTTGTCCAGTGTTTGACACATGAATCCTATAAAAAGTCCTTTGCTTTATTTCTTCATCCAATTAGCCATACAAGAGTTTGTCCAACAACACTTTATTCCAAAATAATAAGTCTATAGAAATGTCAAAGAATCCACACCAAGTACTCTGAATGAGGAAGTACTTATATAAAAATTTACAATAAAATATCTCATAACTGAGAAAGATATAATCTAGGAAGACTAACTATATTGTAGAGACAGATGGTCTCAAAGATAGAACTAAAAGTGAACTGATGGCTTGCTATCCATGTTTTTGTGAATGAGCTAGAGGCAAGCCCTATGATTGAGCAGCTTGTTGTCTTGCATCATAATTCTGTGCTGTTTGTTTGCTTTTTATTTTTTTACTGATACTCTTTGATATGTTCTAATACTCTTTACCTGCTTTATCCTTGTTCACCTTCTTTCACCAAAATTGACTATGGCAAATACTGAAAATTTACCTTTTTTACAAAAGTAAGTTATAAAATTTCTGTCATATCTGTCCACCAATCTTCCCTTGGTATCCTAGTCCTTTGAAGCTTCCCGAAGATTTCATTAGCCTAAGTGTATTTAACAAAATTGGGCTGTACTCGAAACAAATGTTTTAATTCATATTCAACATAAAATAGGTTCTCTAGACTATCATAGAGAATTATGCCTGTAGGGAGTGCCTTGGGTACAGATGTATTAGCTGATGAACTGGCTTAGTTATTTGCATACTGACCCAATTTTTCAACATAATCCTCATGCCTCATCAATTTATCATTGATGGCTAGAGGACTAGGATGTCCTTTGCTCTGTAAAATGCCAAACTTCTCCATAAATTCATCAATATCCTCCTGCATGTTCTGACATATTCTTTCTAAGTTCTACATCAAATACCTTTTGGTCAATACCTTCTTGATTTCTAGGATAGTTGCAGTTCTATCTTTAATATTCAGCTCTTCTAGCTGGTACTTATTTTTGTTGTTCAAAAACTGTATTAGCCTGATAACTTCCTTAGGCTTCCCTCCTAGCTCTTCCTTAGTCTTTTGAATTTCTTGAAGAGCCACTTTCACCAAGTCCATCTCTTCAAAACTAATTTGTATGGAAGTCCAGCCATTATTTATTGACTGAGTGATTTTGGTCCATAAAATTTTCCTAACGTCTGTTAAAGGCTTTTCGAAAGTGAGATCCTTTTCTAATGTTTTTACCTATTGTGCCAAGTGTTTATTTTTCCTCACTTCCTCAGCAAAATTAATCTTTGAGACATCGTATTTCTGCTCTAAAGTGACAAATTTTTCTTTTACCTTCTATAATTCAAAGACTTGGAGTTTCATTTTCTCCATGGACTTGATTAACTCCTCAGTACTTAGACCTGAAGTTCTTGTCTGTGTTGTACCTATGCTTGTACCTATAATTGTCTTTGCTATGGCCGAAGGGACATTTGGTGTAAGAGCTATTGCAAGTGTGGATTGGACTGCGTGAGACCACTGGTATCACATTTTGAGGCTAAGAGGTCGACTCACTCTGCCTACTCTTTAGTAATTTTTCTAATTCCTGCTCAGTCTCCTTCAACTGTTCATTTAGCTTAAGGACTATTCCATAAGCTCTTCTTCAAACTTCTTTTGAACAACTTCGGCAGTTTGTGGATGTCTTAGTGGAGGAAACTTTGACTGCTTTCTTAAGGAAACTATATCTTCATCTTTCTTATTTATTAAAGCCTCTACAACGTTCACATTTTTTGAGTTATGACCCAATCCAATAACCAACTCCTCCAGTGATTTGATCATGTTGTCCTTAGCCTGTGAAGGGGATTTTTCTAGCTGTAACTGAGCAGTGGTATTGTTCAAGAATTTTTTAATCTGTGGCACATCATGGATTTGCTTGTTAAGGTGGAATACACCATCTCCCCTGTCTGCTTATGTAATTCAATCTGATCTAGGGCATGAATGTCCTTGGCCATGACCTCAAAATCAGTTTTGCAGTAGTCTGCAATTGTCTGAGGTTGTTGTACTTTGGGCTTAGAAAAGCTCATCTACATTTTACCTCCCTTAATGTCATAGGCTGACATCAACCTAGTCTGATTGGTAGGAGGCATGTTCATATACTGATTATAGACTTGGGCCCTTAATGGTTCATTTATGGACTTTATCTCTTTGAATTTCTCTTTAATGTCTAGGGACTTGTGAACTGAAGGCCCGAAGGATGATACTTCAGCACTTTACTGTCTTTCTAGCTCCTGTCTTTGTGAGCTAGAAGGTGTCCCACCTACTGGGAAAGTGTGCTAACTATCTGCACCTTCTTTTCTCTGACTCTCCATAGTTTCTTCAAAAAATTCCTCTTCTGAATGGGGGTTTAGCCTGTACCTCTGAGCACCAGGCTAATCTGAAGGACCATTGGCAGGGGTAGCTACTTCCCTGTCTCTCTTTAAGCTCTTTTCCTCATTTAGAGGAGTATGTAAAATTGGTGGATCTCCCATGTTTATTTGTGTTGGATGGGTCTGTGTTTGAGCCTACTCTTGAGAAGTTTCAAGTTGCTTTGACATGCTTGACTACCCTGATGCAAGAGTGTTGGTTTCTTGGTCTTTTCCCTATGATGGTTCTGCAAGTAGTGCACTAGTCTCCTGTGAATGCCTTTGAGAGGTATCAACCGTTGAGGCACTAGTCTCTGATGCTAGCTTGTGAAAAGTCTGAACTGGCAGATTTTCAAAATAATCTAGGTCAAGTGTCTTTTCTAGATCTCTCATTACATTTTCTACATTGACCTGATCACTATCCATTTCTATAAGATTTCCTTCCCTCCATTCATCCATGTTGGCATATTGCTTAATTTCTGGGATTTTGTGATGAAAATAGGGTGATAGTATATTTTTCATTCTCCTATCACAGATGAAACTGTGGGGGTCACATGGAGTCCAACCAAAGTTTTTGCTTAATCTCATGTGCTCTTCTAAGATTTTTTCTGCTGCTTTTCCTGCTCCCTATTGTTGCAAATGGATGGGCCTAAGTGATCCTTGATTCTCAGTTGTGCTTTCTTCTTGGCCTTGGTAAAATGAAACTAATCTAAGTTGATCATTTGTCTATAATATTCCAAAGAAAACAGTCTCATTGGAGCATATCTTGGTAGCTTGAATGGGGGAAGCTCATAGCCATATACCTTGATTTTTGTATGATTCTGATATAAATACCAGGCACCTACTTTGTACTATTTTGATAACTGAAGGATCCTTTTGATTTCATCATTAATTCTAGGACGAGGATTTCCTGTTAGCAAGGTGGTTGCTGGGTGGACAAACTGGTCAATGAACTAGTTATAAGCAAAATATTCTTGGAGGATAGAAGTCCAAAAAATGACTGACCTTGGATTACTTTTTGTATTAAGTTTCTTGACAGAAAATGGGAACTTGTTAGATTGATAGTAGAGGATGAGGTGATATATTAAGGTGGATTACTTGAAAACCTTTTCATTTTCTAGTCTCAACTAGTCGTGGATTTTCTCATCAATATATGAAGCATAATTATCAATGACAACAGGGGGCTGACCAGGGGTAAATATGGACAACAAAACTAAGACTAACTCATCTACATACTCACTAGTGTTGAATCCCATGCAACTATCATATCAACTATGATTTTGCCTGTATCTATGAAGAAAACTGACATATAAATAGGGGGATTTTTAGGTTGATGCTCTTTTACTATGAAAGTCTGGCAGAGGCGATTGAGTTCAGATTGGGATAACTTAGTTGATTTCTCAAGCAAATCCCCAAGGGAAATGGGGGTGAAGGCTTGACTAGGATGAAATTGCAGCATTTTATTGATTGAGTCAGTAGTTATTGTGAAGATGAATGTTTGATTGGGAGACATCATTTCTCTAAGGTTGGGGTCATAATTTGCATGGCACTGATGGATTATATCATGAAAAACATGCATAGAAGCGAGAAAGTACATTGGGAGGTTGGATTCCCACAATCGTATGGCATCATGGCCATTCAAATGATTATCTCGAAACTGGAAAAACACTTTCAGATGGTCTTTATCAGTGGTTAGATATTTTATCTGGAAATTCTTATTTGCAGGAGAAGATAGTCTAAATCTCTGGTTCTTATGGATTTAGATAGGAAACTTGGGTTTTTCAAGCGAAATTGATGAAATAGAGGGTATGAGGAACTTGAATTTTAAGTGTGGTAACTGAATTATGGTGAATTGAGATTCTTTTTTATTAATTTGCAGCGAAAGCAAGTATTCAGAGGCTTTTTTGACATGAATTTGGGTAAATACCTTCTTTTAGGGACGAGCAACAGAAGGTAGGTACAATGATGTGAATGGAAGACTCTAAGTGGCATTGATTGCAAATTTTGAACGTGGTTGGCGGTTGGGAGCACAAGAAGGTTAACCTTCGTCATTCAGTTTGCTGTATGCATGTGTTCACATAATAAAATGACAAAATAATTTGTTTTGTTTTATATACAAAGTCAAGGTTTTGGCGGGTTTCGAGATTTGGACGGGTGGTGTTAGCGGGAAGATTTGATGCTTTGTCGTTTAGTGGGAGGCGGTAAGTGGTTTTTATCGCACCACTCATGGAGGGGGGGGCAGTATTCAGGCTCATCCGCACGATTCCATACAATGAGCGACACATGGCGAGGGTACTATTCACAAAACCGCTTCGCAATTGCACACTAACGTTCGGTTGTGGAGGGCTGTGTGATATGCACGACAGTCGTCGGATCTGGAGAGCTTGATCAAACAGTTATTGGGGAGGTGATGGTGACGGGAGTTTAATGAGGGTGGGCCTGACACAATTAAAGATTTTTTAATCATATTGGGAGCAATGGGATTGGTCGGGAAAGTTATTAATTAACCATGGGAGTTAATTAATCCTTTTTTTAATATGGTGGGGGTTGGGGTTCTTAATTAGTTACATATTAACTAATTAATCCCTATTAATGGTGTATTATGGTTATATTTAACCAAGGGGTGGGATATATAAGTTTTTGGGGTTTTTACATTTTAAAATAATACGGGAGGAGGTGAATTTTTATAAGTGAATTACTTAATAACATAAATTAGTAGTTAATATGAATTTGAACGGAAAAAGTGCTAAGTCTAAAACATTTTCATGTGTGTATTTAAAACTTGGGCTAAGTGAAAAAAATTGGTTTTGTGGAAATATTTTAATTTCCTTAAGTAAAATAGGATTTTACTTAGGGAAAACTTAATGAAGGGAATGAGTGACTTGTAAAGGGGTATTTATGAATGGGCTTAAGTACTTAGGCATTTATAAATTGTTGGGCCGAGGGTCCGATCCCTCCAGAAGTTAGAGAAATGCTCTCAGCCCCTCTAATTTGATAGATACCTTGACACTTAGGGGAAATTAATGAAAATTTAGGAGAAATGAGTAGGGGGTTAATTATTTTGACTTTGCTTGCTTGATGTGTCTTCCATGTGATACATGCCTTTGCCTTGTGATGAAAGTAAATGATTTACACATTTTAGACATATCATTCATCACATATTATTCTGCAACCATCATCTACCTACCCTACCTACTTAACCTAGCATTTTTACTTTCTTTATTAGGGTGCACTTAGATTGGCAAACTCTTATCAATTTTTTTATTTTATTTTACATGGTAATGCCTATCTAAATCTACACTTATTACATCCAAGGGCTCAGATTAAACGGTTGAGCTCATTTTTTACTCTACCTATCTACTTATCTGCCAAGATTACACTATTTGGTCAAATCTTTATTCTCTATTTCTACATCGTAAAATTGAAAAATGAATTAGCCAAGCTTAAACTATTTGACTATTCATAAATTGTGGCATAAGTGACAAACTGCACACAATCTTTTATTATACAAAAGTAAAAAAGTAGTGGCATTTAGACTTGCACACTTTCATAGTCTTTTCTTTTTGTTGGGGTTCATTTTCTTTCTTTTTTGACCTTATTTTTATTCTTTTCACCCTTTGATATTTTTCTAGGGTATACCCTCTTTACATTTTTTAAATTTTTTGATTTTTTTTACAAATATTGAAAACCTTTGCAACAAGTGAAGGTATGAACATATTACACAGCTTATCAATTCAATCATGATATATGACACCTATTGGTATAGGGGCATAACACATCAAAAACACCATTCATATATGAATAAAAACATAATTTGATGCATAAACATAGTTAATTTCGTAAACAAGACAACATTTCTTTTATTGCAGTAAGCTATAAATAACATGGAGAGAATTCACCTGAGTCTTCTTCTTCCATCTCCAAGCGGAACCGTCCTCCAGATTCGTCCTATCTCAGCCTTAAACAATGTTCTTCCATAAGCAACACCATGATATCTCAAGAAAAAGGGAGAATATCTATAATCAAGGAAACAAGGGTTTCCTCAAGGTTGGGGAAGTGCATGAGGCACATGGATTCATCAAACTAAGTCAGGGATAATCTCAATATAATAACTCTATCTCTTTTCCTCTTTAGGCCTTCCCATAGAAGTCTATTTATACTTCTCTCAATTAGTTTTTTTGTTGGGAAACAGTTGGAAAACAGTTGGGCCACTGACAATAGGAGGTAATCAATAGGCAAAACCCGTGAAATTTGCCCATAATTAAGGAAATTTAATTTTTTAAGTGTTTTAGTACATATACATGGGTTGGGTATTGGCTGAGCCATGTGTACACACTTTTAGCTCAAGGAAAAGTAGCACACAAAGAATAAAAAACTATTTTTTAATATATTTAGACCAAGTCTGAAGGAGGGGTTGCCCTAGGCCATAAACCAAGCATCAAAAACACCAAGAGTGGTAAATGGTGCTATAACATGCACTTCATCAGAAATCTCATTCATGACCATGTTCTTGAAGTGCAATATTGTTCAACTGATGATCAAGTTGCAGACATCTTTACAAAGGCTCTCACAGAGGAAGAGTTTACTAAGCTTCGATTTATGGTTGGAGTTCAGGAAGTCGTCACTAAGAGGGGATAGGTTATAATGCCTCCTTCATTCTCCTATTGTGTCATATTTGTACACCCTTCAATCCTATCCCAATTTGGTCTTAGAGGGGGGTGTTAGGATATTCCGACACATAGGAAATAGTTAATTATAGCTTGGTCTAGTATAGAGTTAGGTAAAGTGTGCTTCTTTATTATGTACTTTTGTAACTTACAATCAGACGGTCATGATATGTTCTAGACATGAAGTGATCTGACAATTCATTCTCTCCTTGGTATTACCAACACTTGATCCATATATTAACACCCAATTAGTCCATGATCTATATTTAAAGAGCATGGAGGGTCATTTGTAGGGTGACCATTCATGAGAGAGGCTTATGTAAATTTTCATTCTTTTATTAATAAATTGTTTGAAGTGCCCTTTTTGGCTCTAGTCGTGGATAGTTTCCCTCTTTGAGGGTTTTAACCATGTCAAGAATACTGGTGTATTGATGTGTAATCTGATTGTGAGCAGTGCCCTCTACTGTTCTATCTGAGGAACTTACCATGTAAATTCCTACACGTATATGTTTTTTTTAAATTTCATAAGTTTAGAAACTCGAATTGTTAAGATAAAATGTTCTAGAATTCTAGTACAGTTGAATTGACCAACATTGTTTTCGTTGTTGCTGGGGAAGTGTACAAAAGGTTTATACTTTAATTTAGATTTCCTTTTATATTACATTACTCTCAAAATGAAAATAGTAAGATGAAAGGTAAGAACCTGTGAATAACATTGTAAGGTCTCTCCTAATGTAGTTATTGAATTACATTCATTTTTAGCTACATTTATTTTTAGTTGCATTCATTTTTAGTGGCATAAGTTATAATGCACATATAGAGAAAGAGATTCAAGTGGTAGATTCATCAAAGGAAGAATTATGATACCATAGGTGCAAAATACTCCCATTAAACTGCATGGTACCGTGCGAACCACATCACCATCTGCATAAGGTATTCCCACTTTTGTAGGTGGATGAAGGGATCGTGAAGTGAAAATATATAAAATAAAATGTAGAGAGGAATCAACTTCTTCAAAAAAAATATATTATATGAACCAACATCTTAACTTAGGCAGTTATGTTTCTTTCTTTTTCAATAGGAGAACAAATTATTTCACAAGAGCTTGAGATACGTAGGATAGAAGAAGAAGAAGAGGGAATCATATTTAGAAGAGCAATAGTTGAAGAACCAAAAGAAGGAAATCCAATAGAACAAACATATTATCTTAGTTCTAATGAATCAATGTTAGAAAGCAAAGAAATAATTTTCCCTCCTCCCAACAAACATGAAATAATATTAGGAGGAGGGGAAGGTGAAATACCACTACCTGTAGGTGGAAGAGGAGGAAGAAGACATAATCCTAGATGTGGAACAAGATGTAGAGGAAGAGATGGAGGTGATGACAATGAAGAAGATACTTATGGATTTCCTATTGAAGACAGTCATACAAATAACAATATGAAAAATATTTCTCCATTTGTACTTGCAAAATTTCATGGTATGAGAAGACACGACCTAGAACATTTTCTTTTTGAATTTGAAGTACTTTGTAGAATTTCATATTGGATTCTTTTGTGATTCATGATTTAAGAAATTATCTTCACGATAAATCACATAGAAATCTTAGGGTCAACACACTTCGAACTTCTATGGAGGTTCATCATCAAAACAAGGTTGGAGAGAAAGATCAATAGATCATCAATTTAAATGAAAGATGCAACACTAATTTTTTTAACGGTAAAAAAGATCAATAATATAAAATAAAATGAAATGTTAAGGGATCCAAATAAATAATTAAAATAATTTGTTTATTTATCAAACAATTATTTTAATAGTTATTTATAAATTTAATTTATTTGTTTATAATTTTATTTATCTAAAAATCATATGACTTTAGAAAAATATTAATTCTTCATCATATAATAACAATAAGTTTCAAATAATCTATATTCCCTATGTATTAATAACAAAAAATAGATTAATATTAAATAATTGTTTGATTAAAAACTATAACTATATATTAAGAAGGGAAAAATATATTAATAAAATCAATAATTTCAATAATAAAAACAAAACTCAATATATAAGCCAAAATGAAATCATATAAAAGAATGGAGATCATAGAAAAATAAATATACAAATTGGGACAGGGGAAGGAAATAAAGGTGGGGAGAAAAACGCAGGGGCTTAGCAATAAAGGGAGGAGACCCATGAACTTCTTATCTTCCATACATCCTCCCTATTAAGAGTACTAATTCTCTTCTCAATTTCGATGGCTTCTCTTAATTTACGGGATGGAAATGATCAACTCTAGCAAGGACATATTGTGCTTGTCAACAACCACCCCAATTATTAATGTTAGTAGTAAAATATTACTTTAATAAATGGGGACACTTTGAAAAAAAGTATATACCCAAAAAATCAATCCTAGCATGTAGGTATTTCTTTTATTTTTAGAATAAATCAAGATATCAAACAAAACCTATAAAACCATTAAATTTCTACTTTTTCATATTTAGCATGAAATGCATTACAAACGATACCTTTCTAACCCACCACGATCTACAATGAAACAATAAAAAAAGCAAATCTATATTCGAAAAATGGTCATAATGTTAGAAAGTCCTTAAAGCTTCTTTAAAAAAGCTAAAGTCTTGCATCGCAACATCGTTGTTTATAAAAGACTTCTGTTAAGAGGCTACCCCAAAGGATTATGATCTGCGAAATTGAGATGGTATAATGGCCTTCTCGCATCACATTTCAGTCATACAACACAAGCCTCAACCTATTATATGCCGATATTGTGAAATGTGATCTCGACCTGGACCCACCTCTTAATCTTTCGACCAACACATGCAGAGGTCCATTATTCGTTAAAAAGAAGCACGATAAGTAATGATGTTTGTTTCTTACATCTCGCACAAACTCAAAAAGTGGTATGTTAAATGAAAACAAATTATGCGATATAGCGATCTATGATATTGCTTTGCAAATTGCAAAATTGTTACTATTGCAGTTTAAAGGCTCACCACCCTGTTATAGACATATTTTGGCATATCAACCCCAATCAAATATGTCGATAAACCAAGGGCTCTTTAACACCTAAAAGTGTTGTTTCATACCCTAAAGGATCATGGTGAACTGATTACATCATTTCCCAGAAGTTCCACTTGAAAAACCACTTAGAACTGGCCAAAATTGGACCATAGTGACTGCTTCATGGTCAAGGTGCGATGCATATTGGCTATTACACTAGCTAGGGGTGATGCATATTGAAGAGGCCTTCTGTAGGGTGTGATGAGCGAGAATGGACAAATGGCTGAGACAATTTGCTAAGTGGATGCTCATGGAATCTTTTAGAAACTTCTCCTATGACACTTTGCCTCTTTGAATTCGCCCAAGGATGAGTAACAGATCAATGAAATCTCCAAGTGGAACCAAGAACTATCAGAGGAATGTCACTAATAAAAAATCTAGAGCTGACTCACACCCTTGCAAGACATCTATAAATGGATCCCTCATCTGAGAGATCTGAAGGCTGGAATTTTGTAATTTGTAAGGAAGGCTTGTTGGTTTCTCTTTGAGAAAGAGCATTATATTGTTGGGTGATCTTGCTTTTCATGAGGTGATGAGGGCTTTGATTCTGGGAGGATGATGCTGGATCAAACAGTCAGGTTGTAATCCTCACTTCTATTTCTACTATTAATAAAGTTCTTTGAGTTTTCCTCCATACAATCGTGTATTTGTGAATCTTGTTATTTGTGAATGCAATTGTATGTTCAATTTATTTCTGATTCTGCATTGGTTATGATGTTATAGATCGAGATGCTTTCATGGTGTTTTGTTACTTTGTCTCTACAACTATTCTCTAAAGCGGGACAAGTAGGATAGGAGTGGCAAGCTCTATCAAGGGAGAGAGAAATCAAGCAAGGAATCAAGCGAAAGATTCAGGTTGGTCTTATTTGCTTCTCTTTTATCTATCATACATAAAGGAAATCACAAATTTCTTTGATTGTTTGTTTCTAAGATAGCTACCCATCTTAGTGGGACTATCAGATCGAAAAGACACTAGTTTTCCCAAAAACAAAATGGCGACTCCACTAGGGAGTGATTAGTTTGTTTCTTTGTTACTGTTTTTTGCTTTATAAACTGCAGATGGAGCCTGAAGTTAGCTAGATAACCTTCGAACTGCTCTTGCTATGCAATTGCAAAGTAGATGAATGTTGCTTCAGTCAATCTTGGGGTTGGTTTATGAACTAAACATTTGACTTACAAGCATCCTAAATGCCTTTGTGGTAGCTCAATAACCTCCTAAGATTATACCCCTGTACATTGTTTTTACTATTCATCATAGCTCAGCTTAAATAACTTAACTTAGCTGCAAATTTTGAGCAAAAACCCAACTCAGTTTCGCTCCTTGGCCCATCGCACTGTCTGTAACTGGAAACCAGTATGCATCACACCTCCCGTGAGTAGCAGGTGAGATGCATCCCTATTTTTGTTAATAACAGGTGCGATGACTGAGTAATCCTATTTCTCTCTTTGGAATTTGGGTTTTTTCTCCTTGTTTTCAGCTCTATTAAGTTTTTTTGCTGCTTATGATCAGTAACTCATTGCTGAAGCCTCTTTCCTTTACATTGTTCAGCATCCATTGATTAGGATAGGTAAACGTTTTTTTGTGTATTTGTCCATCATTTACGATTCCTAGTCAAAATGTAGCTTAATCGAACTGTCGTTTTTTGATGGAAAACTGTCGTAATTATCATTTTGAGTCAAAAGGAAGAGTGTCATAAAGTCTTCCTCCTCTAGACAGTTGATTGTACTTTATTTGAATTGTTAATATTTGAAGTGTCGAAAACAATTTTCTAGTTGAAATCGAAAAGTGTCGTTTTAGTCTTCCTTTCATTTTGAAAAGAAATTGTCGAAGTGTCGCTTTGAAGAAAATAGTTTAGATCTGTACATAGTTTTCCTTTTTGGAATTATTACATTAAGGGAATGAAAAAAAATACATGCATTTGCATTAGCATTCAGACTGTATGCAGAAAATGATTTAGGAAAAATGCATTTAGTGTGTGCTCTTTGCTCTCTGTTGAAAGAATCGTAATCTTCTTTCCTTAGAAGCTAGGATTTTCATTGCTAAAATAAAATAAAGGATTGTTTATCATTTTAGATTGCATATTTAGGAATTTTACATCTACATCACACAGTGAACCCTGAAAGACAAAATTCTAAACAAGATCAACACTAAAATAAATCTCAATGAACATAAAAACGCTTTGGAATCTAACGCAACACATCTAGAAGTCTAGGCTAGATACACATTCGGGCATCGTAAAACCTGGTAACTATCATTTTCATCGAAGGTTGGGTGATTCCTCCTCTTTGATATGACAAGTGCTAGTACAGACTTGTGCTTCCCGTATTGTCGAGTATATATTCGGAGACCACAATAGGCTGATATCGTTTATCCATAGGAAGTCGTGTCTGCCATCCTATTGATCGCAATGCACTGAACACAATATTCGAGAAGATTGACTACTGTACATAAGTCCTTGGTAATTTCTCTTTAATTTACCACCAAGGTGTATATTGTAGTTTTGCAATTGATTTGGTAATCCCTCTGTCTAGATTTTCAGAGTAGTCACTTTCATTCCTTTTCGACTCCTTAAAAGAAAAGGTCCATCTGAGCACTTGTCACTTTAGGCTCATTAAAATTGAAGGTGACTACAGTCATCTTTAGCTTGTTCTCAACTCCTAAAAATTGAAAAAGCAAAGTTTTGTCAAAGTGTCATTAAAATTTATTTAAATCAGAATAACACCCCTGTTCCTTCTTTAATCTTAGGTTGAGATAATGGAGTCCACCAATCAAGGAATCCCTCTTGGGGGGAATCCTAGCCCTTTCTCTTCTTGTGGAGATATTGGTGCTCCATACATGGCTACATTGTCCCTTCCAGGAATCACAATTGGCCTATCAGTATGGCTATTCGCAACCTTGGTCGTTCAAAACACCGTGATTCCTCAGCAATCAAATCAGCAACCAATTGACACTGAAGTTGACCCTTCTCCTTCTACTTCATTTGTTTTCCCTCCCCTTCTTTCTCTTCGCTTGGTGAAAGTAGTGATGCTAGTAACCAGGTGGCTGTGAAGAAGAAGAAAAGGAGAAAAAGAAGAAGTCAGTCAAGCAAGGGGGAAACCATGCAGCATCTGGTGAAAATGAGCACACCAAACTTTCCAAACACAGATCTCCATGCATAATTTTCAAGGGAGACCACCTTCATCGATAATGTTGGTGCATCCCTCGGATCTTGAGAGAATGGTCTCCCTGTTCACACCGTCAGGTGTCATAAACCTCTGGTCATCATGTTGACAACACACCATCAACTAGTGAAATCAATGGACATAAACGAAAGGTCAAATTTCCATGTAGGCTATGTGAAGGTGATCATGCTCTTCACCATTGTCCTTTTTTGGACAAATCAAAAAGTGTCCTGGATAACTGTCCTGCTTCACTCAGTGACTTCCACCTGGATACAAGAAAGTCTTACCAAGTCCATCACTAGTTGAAAAATCGACCGACATAACTCAATCATCGGTTGAAATGGTAGTCGACCCAATCTTGCCTTCAGAAGGTCCGCCTTCAGTTGATACTATTTCCAAAGAGAATGAAAATGATGTCGTTCAAATTATTTTTGTTAATACATAGTTTGATGAACTTGGGGGCAATCCACCTGTTCCTTTACAATAGGAGGAAAGTCCCCCAATTCAAGGGGTTCATCGATTCGTTTATTCGGTACCCCCTTGGCGCAGTCTAGTCATTTCCTTCGATTGGAATCAACTAGCAAGACCCCGCCTTCCATATAATGTACCATTTTGAATCATAGTACAAGTTTACAAAATGATCATGTCTGGCACTATCATAGATGAAGGGGCTTCAGTGAGTATCCTTTCCTAAACTACTTGGAAAGCACTTGTTTCACCATTGCTTATGCCTGTTACTCCAAATTTATGAGGCTTTGACAAAGGAACCAGTCGACAGTTAGGGACCCTTCCGAGGTTGCCTATAACTTTGAAAAGGAAAACCGTTCATTTGAACGTGATGGTAGTCCAAGGAGCATTAGATTACAATCTTCTTCTTGGATATTACTATATATATAGCATGGAAGCTATTGTTTCCACACTCTTTCAAGTGATGTGTTTCCTGCATGAAGGCAAAATGATACAGCTTATCGACCAGTTTTCATTTCCCAGTTCAAACACAGCTACAAATCAAACATCATCCCTAAATGGTCTCTTTTCATTGAGAGTGTCTCTTCAACCTTCATTCTATCCACCAGATTATGGCAAGTAGTCTGGTGAATGTAACGAAGCTTAGGGGGCATGCGCCCTGGTCTACTTCAGTAGGCGAACCCAGCTGAAAAAATAGGTTTCCTGATAGGTTATGTGATTGGAAGCTGACACCATTCACCTTTGTCTATTTCGATAAACAAATCCAAGGAAGCGTTTTTGTCTAACCACTGATAGAACAATCCTGCCTAACAGGGACTTCCATATGGTAACCTGGAGACTCTCCTTTTCTGAATACCTGGGGGCATGCAAACCTTTGTATGCAAATGAAAAATGACCAATTTTATTTTTTAGCTTTTTAGCGTTTTTAGATTTTTAGCATTTTAGTTTCAACTTCTTAGGTTGGGTGATTGGTCTAACCACCATTCACCTTTGTCTGCAGTGTGCGAACGAAGCAAAGGAAGTGTTTTGTCTAGACAAAAGATAAAACTATCCTACCTAACCTCAGTAGTTCCTTAGCTTTTAGGGTAGTTAGCTTTGTCGTTTGGTCATTTCTAGCTTACATAAAAAGGAAAATGAGCACATGTTATCGTAGAGTTCAAGCTCAATAAAAAATAAACCTACCAATGAGAGACATCTTTAACGACTGGTATGAGCAATGTTTCCACAAGGTTCAAGCTTGTTAAAAAATAAAACCGCTACTGAGCATATGCTAACACAAAGTTCAAGCTCATTAAAAAATAAACCCACCCTTAGTAAATGACCTCTGTGATTCCCATGCTGTCAGCCTTTTGAGCCTTGGTTGGGTTCTACCATCACTTACATTCTTTTAGCCAATCATACGCTTCCACTTGATTTTCTACCCTTTTGAGGAATAGTTACGATGAGTGATTCTGTTAGCCACCCTCTTCACACTGCCATGTTTTGAGAAGTTCCAAACTTACCTGGAACCAATTGCTACCCGAAAACATCACTCGTTCCTAAAAAACGAGTCTCTTTTAAGCTCTTTTTAGACTCGTTGAATATGAAAATATTGCTGAGCTACTGGCCTTTCCAGCTCGTTAAAGTAAGGGGAAGTGCCATCCCTCCTATATTTTAATCTTTTTGGACATGAGGGATTATCCCATGAAAAGATCGAGTGCTTGTTTTTTCGGCTCCTTAAAGCAATCAAAAAATCATCCCTTTTGTATTATTTTACACTTTTTTAGACTTAAGGGATTATGCCACAAAAAATGACTGCTGGAGTTTCCTTTTCATCCCTTTTCAAACTCTCTAAACATGAAAAGGACCGAGTTATCCTTGTCGTTAAAGTCGTTAAAACAATAGCGAGAAACTTGTCCACCTAGACAAGAATGAGTTTCACTGTCGTTAGGCTCGCTAAAACATAGCGATACGTTTGCCTGAAGGACAAATTATAGGACAACCATATGTTATCCTCCTCAAGCTTGACAAAAATAAAGAGGTACTGGTCAACAATGATTAGGGAAAAAGGGAATAAAACTTGAAGAAATTTATTGGTAGCGGGTTGCTCTTGAACATGACACTTTCACTCCATCACCATGATTGAGCCAGGTTGGGTTATTCCCTTCCCCGGTCATATCACCATTGGTCCTCCACACCATCCATATTTTGGGGTTAGCGCTACCAATCCATCTTAGTGTTGCTGATATGTTCAAGAGAAGTCATTCAGAGAATTTACTGCCCAGTTAACGCCTCATCCACTGCAATACCTTCACTCCCCATTTTTCATGACCGCCATTCCTGATCCTTATATCATTAGATCGTTTTCACCTCCAGAAAACCATTTGCTTCATTTCGTGTCATAGATGTGGGATACATTAAGGGCCTCCTATGATGGGTCACTTCTTGTTGACATCAACTCATTATCCAAGAAGTTGACTTAGAAACAACCCTTTCACTACTTTGAACCTTGCATGCCTCAATGGCAAGTTTCTAACTTCCGGCGATAGGTTTACATCAATAGCCTTCGACTGAAATATTTTACGTGGTGTTTGACATCGGCTCATATTTTCACACCACGTGAATTGTACTACAATATCTTGAGGGTCATTAACATTATCGGTGATTCCTCTCACACCTGTTAATAGCTCACATCATTGGCTGGTAATTAGGCGATGTCTTTCCATGTTCGACTTCAGGACATATTTTCACATGGGTCAACTTGTACATCGGGCGAAGATTGAACGAGTTTGAAGACCACGGATCTAGTTCCATCCATTCAGGCTGTGATATATTCAAGAATATAAATACATCAAATGTACACGGAAGCTACATAGATGGTCATCCAAGCGAGGGACGATGACCCTTCATATGAAGAATCACTAGTCTGCAACTGCAGACGATTATCTGTTCTATGTACATGAAAATGAATTTATAAAGCTGAGCATGGGAATGCCTACCTCATCTAGATCATGAAAATAATATGATGACGATGTATTGTATTGTATCTTATACAGGTCACCTTTCAGTTCGAATTCCTCGGATCCTCATGATAAAGCATTTCACCCGTCATTAGAAGATTTACGACCTCATGCTTTAGGGGGCAATTGTTATAGACATATTTGGGCACTTCAACCCCAATCAAATATGTCGATAAACCAAGGGCTATTTAACCCCTAAAAGTTTTGTTTCATACCCTGAAGGATCATGGTCAACTGATTACATCATTTCCCAGAAGTTCCACCTGAAAAACCGCTCAGAACTGGCTAAAACTGGACCATACTGACTGCTCCATGGTCAAGGTGCGATGCATACTGGCTATTATCCTAGCCAGGTGTGATGCATACTAAAGAGGCCTTCTATAGGGTGCAATGAGCGAGAGTGGACAAATGGCTAAGATAGTTTGCTAAGTGGATGCTCATGGAATCTTCTAGAAACTTCTCCTATGACACTTGCCTCTCTAAATTTGCCCAAGGATGAGTAAGAGATCAATGAAATCTCCAAGTGGAACCAAGAACTATTAGTGGAATGACACTAATCAAAAACCCAGAGCTGACTCACACCCTTACAAGACATCTATAAATGGATCCCTCATCTGAGAGATCTGGAGGTTGGAATTTTGTAATTTGTAAGGAAATGCTGTTGCTTTCTCTTTGAGAATGAACATTGTATTGTTGGATGATCTTGATTTTCATGAGGTGAAGAGGGCTTTGATATTTGGAGGATGATGCTGGATCAAACAGCTGGGTTGTAATCCTCTCTTCTATTTCTACTATTAATAAAGTTCTTTGAGTTTTCCTCCATACAATCATGTATTTATGAATCTTGCTATTTGTGAATGCAATTGTATGTTCAATGTATTTTTGATTCTACATTGGTTATGATATTATAGATAGATATGCTTTGATGGTGTTTTGTTACTTTGTCTCTACAGGTATTCTCTAAAGCGGGACAAGTAGGAGAGGGGTGGCAAGCTCTATCAAGGGAGAGAGAAATCAAGCAAGGAATCAAGTGAAAGATTCAGGTTGGTCCTCTTTGCTTCATTCTTATCTATCATACATAAAGGAAATCGCAAAATACTTTGATTGTTTGTTTCTAATATAGCTACCCATCTTAGTGGGACTAGCAAATCGAAAAGACACTAGTTTTCCTGAAAACACACCCTAGGAGATTGTATCCCGATTTACGATGTGAATATTTATGGACATTCAAGTTAAAATGTAACGGATCATTAGTGGGCATTTATGAAGAATTATGATTTCCATAAAACTTATCATCAAAATTAGTTAGAGATTCTTTTATGTACATATCTTTGGTCCAAATCGTTTTTATGTAGGCCTCATATTTTACGATAATGAAATATTGAGTAAAAACATAATATGATGCCATAATATTATCATGGAAAATTTTAGGGGCTAATATTCGCACTTGGGGCAATTTCCCATGAGTTTTCCGCAAAAAAGATTCATCAATTTCCATTTTTTATAAAAATGATTTCGCCCAAATTTTACAATATAAAATTATTCTACCTTAAAAATCGCCAAGATTATATAGAAGGTATATATCAAATCATTATAAATTTGGATAATTTTACAAATACATCAACAAACATTTTATACTTTGTATATTATAGACTAGTGAGATTCACCAATGTTTTTAAACTTCAAGATAATTTTCCATCATTAAAATTTTCCCTCAATATTATTTATTTATATTTTCCCCACTACATATTAAGGAAAATATAATATATGTTTTCGTCCAATATTTCCCTTTCCACTTAATTAAATAAACCTTAATAAACACTTTATAATATTCAATTTATAACTTTATTCTCTTTTAACCATAATTAATATATTATATTTTTATTCAATTATTCCCCTACTCAAACTCAATAACCACATAATGTAAAACATTGGATAAAAACATACCCCATGTTTCCTTTCACCTCACCCTCATACCACTTATAATATTAAAATAGTGTAATTTTTATTTTCTTTAATAAATTTTCTATATATATCTAGATATTGGTCTCACTGGATGTACATACTACTAGATATTCATGAATCTAAATTTCTTAAAGGAGATTGATGTGCAAAGAGAAATATAATCTCATAGTTTTATGAATCTAAATCTCTTTGAGTCTTTATGAGATTGTTCTTGCTGAATTATTTGATAGATAGATTTATAGGGTAGAGATTTACTTGTATCGGAGATGTTTTACATAAATTTAAAAGGAATAAAACTGTCCACTTGCTTTCAATTTAGAAGAGAATATAACTCTCCAACATGATTGGAATTTGGATTTTTTTACACGTGCGACAATTTTTTTTGACATTCAAGATCTTTTTGATTCCCCTCAAAGAAAGTTATATTTAAATTTTTCCCTTCTCAAGTAATAATTTCATAATATATTAACCTTTCACTAATATTTTTTTTTTAAATTACCCTTCAATGGCACATTTATGCTACAAAATTTCACATATTTATTATATGGAAAAGAAAGATAATGACCATAACTACAAATGATTTATTAAATATTGAATATTTATTTGAAATTGTATGGATCACTCATGAAAAAATCTCCATAACCCTCAAATGAAATATCCTTGACCCAAACATGACATATCATTTGTATACATATGACATATTACAAAGGAAATACCATTTGACATATAAGATGACCAACGATGTAAAACTATTGAATGTTATGAATAAGAACTCAAAGGTAGATTAATTAATATGGTTTATGCTAAGGTTTACATAGTATAAATATACTATAGTATATAGAGATAAAGTATACATATGATAATATATATTTTAGCATTACTTTCGATCATGGGATATATATACTAATATCAACAATATTGAATATATAGTATCTGAACCTTTTAAAAATTAAAATACTAAAGTTATAACAAATGGATATTGTGGTTCTTTTAACACCATGTTATAGAACTATGTTATGGTTTCCTCCTTCATTATTGCATTCTGAGAGAGAAAATACTTACAAACATTAAATGTGGTAAAAGCATGCTTCCATAAAATTGTTCCTTCTATTTAGCACCAAAATTTAGCAAAATCAATATAGATATATATTATTGTACATATATATAAACAATTAACCATATATATATAAACAAACAAAAAACTAAATATGGAATCCAATTATAACAAATTCACTCTAATAAGGCTTCACATCTTTTCTAACTAGGTATGGGGAAAACTGATTGCATACATTTATAACCATTTCATCAATTTCACATATATGAATTTGTTCCATGGAGAGATGTCTAGATATTTCTCGAATAACTAATACCAAATAAATTTTGGGGTGGCGGAATTGAACAAAGCGGAAGCTTTAATCTCTTTCTAATCACCTTCATTGTTGTTGGTCAAATGAATGGCTCCATACAACAAAAGTACTAAGGGATGTTGATCTATAGGCCCTTTCTGAAAACTCTACACTAGATCTTGAACCATTGAACTTTGAGAAATATTTCTTCTAGGTAGGAAGAGGTTCGACCAAAATAGATTCCAATAGGAAAAATAAAAAAGAAACTAAGTACAACAAGCTTGTTGGCATTATTATGCATGTGTTGCAGATGATGGCAACCAATTTGTAGAAGAACAACTCACTTGTATATGGTAACTAGATGAATCTACAGAAGAGATATCAGATATGACAGAATGCATGACAGTTGTGTTTATAGATGTGTAAGGAATCAATTCAGAAGTAATGTACAAAGGCAACTCTCTCAGATGAAAGATCACAGTACAACATGTTAACAACAAAGAATTACATATTATACTACACAAAATGAAGAAAGACAGGTATATGCAAGTTCTTTCATATACACACAGGTTCACTGACCGCAAGTAGCGTATATGTACACACACTTTCACAGAAGGAAAAGAGTGTATACCTTGGAAACCTATGTTTTTGGTCAGAGGTATTTGCTCCATGGTATTTTGATCCATCGTATTGGTCCAAGGTATCTAGTCCAAGATATTGACCCTAGGTATTTGGTCCTAAGTGGTTTTGGTCCATGGTATTGAGAGAGGCCTAAAACTATAAAAGGAGGAGAAGATCATTAGGCTAGGTGTGCAAGTATTGAATATCTGATGAAGTGTGAGATCCAGTATGTAGGTTATTGGCTTATGGTGCTTCGTTTGATCTGAACCAAGGATGAACCATAGGGGTTGATGAGGGATAAGATCTAATGATGGATCAAGATCTTAAGGCTTGAAATGAATTATCATTAAATGGCTTGATCATGTATAGTCTAGATTTGAATACTGACGCATGTGTTGTTCTGTAAATGCTATGATCTGGGTATGACTAAAGTCTAGAATAGTTGCACAATTATGAATTAGTATTTACAGAAATATACGCTGGTTGGCTTTGCTAAAAGCGCATATACACGCTAGTTCAACACATCTAAGTAGTGTATACATTATGTAATATGATATTTGAAGTTACAAGTGGATCTGACTGTTGTTGCAGAATTCTGGGTTCTGCTCTATGTTTTGGTGACTATAGTTTGATGACAGTATACTGAATGTTTAGATTGATTGATTGTGATTTGCTTTAGTGACGATGGGCTTTCAGTGATTCAGTTATGGGTGATTCAAAGATTTATGGTTGAGTTTCAATGATTGGTTAATAGAGATGTATTTGATGGTTGTAGTGGTGATTGATTTTGTGCTTATATTTTGTTGATGGGTCCAGTATGAAAATTGGATGAAACGTGGCGTTTAGATTATGGTGTTGTTTTCCAGGAGTATCCAGTTTGAAAATTTATGAAACGTGGTCCCTGGAGGAAGAGAGAAGGTTGTAGCCTTCTGTAGGTTGGTGCCTACATACTAGTAAACATATTGGCTAGTACAAGAGCTAGGGGGTTGTAGCTCCCTTCCAGTAGAAGCTTGAGAACGAGAGAAGGTAGTAACCTTCTGTAGGTAGAAGCCTGCGTACTGGTATGAGTCTACACCAGTACAATGTTGTAATTTTTTTTATTATTATTAAAGGAAGACAGAGATGACAACAGCATGTGGTTTTCACCCACATTGGGTTTCCACCTTAAATATTAGTGTTCATGTGTGTTGCTTATGTGTGATGGTTCATTCTGTTGTTAACTGCACATGGTTACTGTTTAATGTTTAATAAAGTACAGGTGCCCAGATTAAATATCAACATAATATGAATTAACTAGATCATTAGTTTGTTGGATATATGCTTGTTTCCTTAAACACAGTTGTGTGTACATGCCAGTTACCTTCATTGAAGTAACGTATATAAATTTGAGTATGAAAAGAAAAATATTATTGATTTGACTAATATTGATTCACACCCACCCCTCTCAGTATTATTTCCAGCAATTGGTATCAGAGCAGGTCCTTTGGTAGAAGCTTGATCGCTTGAAGGAGATCTGTAGAACAATGGGAAAGAAGCTAAAGAAGAAAGCACCTAAGAAGAAGAAGACATCTCAAAGGAGCTATGACAGTGGGAGAGTTGATTGGGGATTATGTGGAAACAACTCTTCCGATTTAGAATCACCTCAGAATGAAGGTGAACAAGAAAAATAACTATCAGGTATGAATTTATTATCCTCTGGTGATACATTTCTCTGTCCATTTGAAGATGATGAAAGTGACAGCGAAACAACTGAATTTTCTCTTATGGGTGAAAGAGAAAGATATCAAATAGAGGTAGAATTTAAAAGGCTCATAGAAAAAAATTAAAGATCAACAATATCTATTGGACAAAAGGGAGTGTGCCTTCAAAGAAGAAGCTACCAAACTAAAAGTTCAAATAGAAGAAGGAAACAAGGTAAGAAAGCAATACAAGGAAAAGGAAGATCAATGTCAAAAGCTGCAAGATGAAGTAACATCATTAAGAGATGAAGTAAATAAAAGGAGCACAAAAATCATGAAACTTAAAGATAGATCCAGTTACTATGAAAGTCTTGAAGGTAAGATCCTCTCTCTAAAAGAAGATCTTGAAAAATCAAAAAAGTAGAATGGAGAACTACACCAAGATCTTGAAGAACAAGAAAACGAAGTTCTCGAATTAAGGCAACAAATGGAAGAAGCAAGAAAAGCTAAAGAAATCATGAAGAAACAATATCTTGAAAAGGAAAAGAAATATTAGGTTGAGGTAAATATCCTAAAAGGTAAATTAGAAGAAAAGGATAAGCTTTTACGATTTCAAGATAGTACTAAAATTTTGGATGATATCCTTCGTACCCAAAGATCTCCTACCATCAAAATTGGTCTTGGTTTTCATGAATCTATTGAAGGTGAATCTAGCTCACAAAGTGAGGCAAGGAAATCTAAAGCAAAATCTAAAATTCTCAACATGGAGATGAGAGGTCAATCCCATCAACAACCTACGAAAGAAAATCTTCAAAGAAAATCTTTTACTCCTAACTATGGAAGTGATAGTCGGTTATTTCCTCAAATAAATAATGTTGAATGTTTTATATGTCATAATCTTGGACATGTTGTAGTGATATGAGGAAGTAGAATGGTTCAAGACCATCACACAGAAAGATCATCAACTTCCAGGTACTTTAAGGGATATTGTTTTTCTTGCAATATGTTTGATCACAAAGCCTTTGACTGCTATACAAGAAATATGAAACATGTAAGATGTTATGCATGTAACAAGTTTGGACATATAGCAAGGAATGCATGAGAAAATTTTGGGCAACATATCAAAAGGAGAAAACATCATCACTCTCGAAGATATGGAAGAAGAAGGAAGTATAGTAAAAAAAATGTGGCATGGCACAGTGTATAGACATGACAAACTCAGGGGAAGGTGAAAGTATGAAACATCAATGTTCTAAATCTCATACGCAAGTTTCATGAAGACAAGCCGCTTATATGCGCAAGTTCAAAGCTGCACAATTGCGTACATGTAGTTTGAGAGAAATGCTGTTGGACAGTCTCAGAAAAACTGATGTGATATTAGAAAATTATCAGTTATCTTTTCTGTCGTAAATGACTACAGTCTGTAGATGTTATTTAGAAGTGTTTTGATCCTCACAAGTTGTTGATAACTTGATGTATATCTAATTAATGATGATGCCTTGATACTTCTTACTGATATATGCAAATATCAGATGTGACAGTGAACAGGTGGAACAGGTTCAGTGGGAGAACATGCTATGCTTCTAACAAAGCATTGTTAGCATTATGTTTAGAAGTCTTTGGTACCTAATCAATGATGATGATGCTTATGTGGCTAAAGTGTTTAATTGATACATCTTGCTATGTGAGAGTTATGAGTTGCCCATGATGAAATCTGAGATGACACCTGTATTGATTGGGGTTATATAATTGTTATTCAAATCAGATTTATGGATGATTATGGATGACTTTTTTGATGATGCATATGGTACATATATATTTCTTACATGGTGATCTTCATAAGGACAAGGAGAAGTACAAATCTGGAGTACACAACCTGATTATTTGATGATAATCCACTCATTTCTATCATCATACCTTCAAAGATGCATATGGTGTAGTTATGATTAAGGATTCCTATAGTTCTCACATCATTGAGGATTATTGTTGTTGATGGTATCAAGAAAGCTGGACAAATGACCATGCACTCATGGTTTGCTAGATACATAATTGATGGACAGACATTATGTTGGATACATGGCTGATTACTTAAGTTGCATATTGATAAATGTTATTGGCTAGCCAAGAGAATGGTGTTATTGTAGGTTGTGTGAAGACATAACTATTTGAAGACATGAATATTTGAATACATGACTTACTTAATCACATAATGATGATGAGTTCTTACCTTATGATGATAGGTTGATACTCACATATGTTGATTATCATGGTTGATGCATATTAGATGTGTGATGTTCCTTAGTGATGATACATGGTTAATATATTGAAGGTTCTTGTGGAAAGATCATGTAGTTCTTGATGATGATGTTATGATCATAGATGATGACTATGGTGTTTACACATACATATGATATGATGTGAATGATTTTGTGCTATTACTTGGAAATATGACATATGCTTAGTTGATTCATGGAAGGCTATGATAAGGATTTTTTTACTAAGGAAACAAAGCAAGTTGATCTTGATGAGATGAAGAGGATGAGTTGATATCTATTTGCAGACATACTTTGTCACAGGTTGATGATATTTACACTATCATATCTTCGGAACTAATTATGGACATATGCATGTTGCTGGTCTGGAAGTTGTTGACATATGCTTATGGAGTACATCATACATGGTGTATGATAGTTGTTGATGACTATCATGGTCTTCTTTAGATATTTGGTCTCTGGTATAAATTTCATGTATTTCATTCAATGTAAAGGTCATATAAAGGCACATGATGTAATAATTTGTCTCTATCTGTTGTAGTCCTTTGATGAGTCCCTTTTGATCATATGATGTAATTGGTAACCCCACTATGCATGGGAAGGATGATGTAATAATTGATATATTTCAATCATGTATATCCCCACTTGGTTGAGAGGATGAGTCAAATCTAGTATATCCCCACTTGGTTGGGAGATTGATGTATGTATGAGTCATCGGTGATAGGAAGGTCAAACTCACGCAGTTGAGTAATAGAGTCATTCTTTTAGAAAATATTTGTAGACTCTACATGTGCTAAGGGGGAGCATGGATGATGTAGTGCATCTCAGCATAGACGAAGGGGAGTTTAATCAGAGAATTAAGCATGTTCCTAGGGGGAGCATGATCAATATTTATATTCAGCTATTCAGATATGAAAGTCTCATTTTGGTTTTCCCTTCACTCTTGATATCAAAGGGGGAGAATATCTTGGTCCACCCTTTGCCCTTGATGTCAAAGGGGGAGAGTGACTTGGTGTTGTTATTGCCATCAAGTCCAAAGGGGGAGATTGTTGGCATTATGATGCATGTGTTGTACTTGATGGAAACCCACTTGTAGCAAAACAAATCACTTGTATATGGTAACTAGATGAATCTACAGAAGAGATATCAGATGTGATAGAATGCATGATAGTTGTGTTTACAGATGTGCAAGGAATCAATTCAGAAGTAATGTACAAAGGCAACTCTCTCAGATGACAGATCACATTACAACAAGTTAACAACAAAGAATTACAGATTAGACTACACAGAATGAAGAAAGAGATGCATATGCAGGTTCACCTTGACCAAGCTACGTATACACATAGGTTCATTGACCACAAGTAGCATATACATACACATGCATTTTCACAGAAGGGAAAGAGCGTATACCTTGGAAAACTAAGTTTTTTGATTTGAGGTATTTGGTCCATGGTATTTTGATCCATGGTATTGGTACAAGGTATCTGGTCCGAGGTATTGACCCTAGGTGTTTGGTCCAAGGTATTGGTCCTAAGTTGTTTGGTTCCATGGTATTGAGAAAGGCATAAACCTCTAAAAGGAGGAGAAGATCATTAGGCTAGGTGTGCAAGTATTGAATATCTAATGAAGTGTGAGATCCAGTATGCAGGTTATCGGCTTATGGTGCTTCATTTGATCTGAACCAAGGATGAACCCTAGCGGTTGATGAGGGATAATATCTAATGATGGATAGGGATATTAAGGTTCTAAATAAATTATCATTATATGGTTTTATCATGTATAGTCTAGATCTGAACACTAACACATGTGTTGTTCTGTAAATGTTATGATCTGGGTATGACTAAAGTTTGGAATAGCTGCAAACTTATGAATTAATATTCATAGACATATACGCTGTTGGCTTTGCTAAAAGTTCTTATACATGATGGTTCAACACATCTAAGTAGCGTATACATTATGTAATATGATATTTGAAGTTACAAGTGGATCTGACTGTTGTTGCAGAATTCTGGGTTCTGCTCTGTGTTCTGGTGACTGTAGTTGAAGAATGAAGGAATAATTGATTAGAAGGCTGATATATTTCCTTACAGCCTCAATACAAATTTGAACATAAGAAAGAATAGGGATTCTCTAAAGCAGCAATAACACCTTCCTGTTCTGATCATCCAAGTATCTTGGTTTCATTATCTCGGCATTATATTTTGAAGGGGATGGTATGTGAGAGGAACCAGATCTCTCGTATCAAGTACTATGGTAGCTTTGATGTATCCCTTGGAAGGTTCTTGCGAGATAAATTATCTAACCAGATTTCCAGCCAATAGATGCATATAGCCTTTGCCTTTCCTAGCTGTTTCATAACCCTTGCTTATGTTGATTGGGTTTGATTAGGTTAATAGCTTTCTACTAAAAATGTTTTTATACAAGAATGATCATGTTTCTTTGACTCTTACAGGTACAAAAGACGAAGCATTACAAAAGGAAAATTTTATGCCATGGCTCAGTCAAATAAGATTGAAAATATTTTTTAGATGCACGAAGGGCACAATTCTGCAGCTAAAAAACCTCATGACAATTTTCACTGTTTCAACCAAATTTCAAATTGACCTAACTTTCTCATACGACATCGGATTTCCACAATTTAAGCATTATTGGAAAGATATCGACATGATCTACATAATGAGAAATCTATCATTCAAGTTTGAATAGAAAAAGAATGAATAAATTACTAACAAGACATAACAGGTAACATGAGGCACTAGTTTCAATAAAAAAAAATCATTTGGTTTTCTGTTGTGAATTTGTTTTATTAATATTGATTCTTAGTTTTTTTGTGTAAATGTCATTAATAGAGAAGATTTATCACCTCTCTCTTTTTATAATTTTACATTCCATTGCAGAATAAGTACTAGTTTTTTTGCACGTTCCACAAGGAAGAATAGATTACCATAACCAAACAATGTCTCTCACAAAGACCATATTTGTTTCAAAAAAACATGATCAAAGCAACATCAAAGATGAAACATCAAAAGCATGAGCATATGATGTCAGATCAAATACAACACTTGAGAGATTTCAGATGCCAGTCTCACTATTTCATTCCTTCTTTTTTAGTCAATAAAACCTTCATCTCATTTCCTTCACTGCTTATTTTCTTTCACAATCATTTTTCCTGCCTTACTTTCACTACCTTATAACCCACAAATAAAAGCAAGAAGCTCACCTACATGCTTATTTCCTATTGTCATCTTCCATTTTCATTTTTTCTTTCCTTTCCTTTTCATTTTGCAAATAAACCCTGCGTCAATGCAAATTATTGAGTCCATAGTCCTTTGAATCTAAAATCGTTGCAAAAAAAACACCTTGAGGCTTGCATGCCTTAATGTAAAGTCCTCATGCCGATGAAAAATGGAATACATTAATGTCCCTTGTTCATCAGATCTTCTAGATACTCGACAACAGCAAAATTATTCATAGCTAGCAAGATGTGTTTGGGCATCTTGACTCCCATTGTCACCAATAGTGAGAGTTCTTGTGTTGACTAGTGGCATCCATTAATGGCCACTAAGTCAACAATTCCTGCTATGTTCGACATCTGAACATTTATTCACATAGCAGGAATTGTGCCAATGAGTTTTGAAGACATGAAGACTATCACTTTCAACATTTTGGAGCAAATGCAGAAGACATGTAGTTGCGGGATCAATTGACAGCTGCAGAATCAAATAACAGCTACGGAATCAAATGGTAGCAACAGAATCAACACCATTTCATAGCAAATTCAACAAGTTTTAATAAAAGCAATAAAAATTCGTCTTAACTCTTTTCTCCATGTCTTGTACAGCCACTTGAAGAAGATTATGATCAGAATTTTGTAGACACCACATATGTAGTTCATCCATTTTCAAAGGGTAAGCTAAGGTACATCATTTTCTAACTTTTTACCATAGAATTCCTTGAAAAGATAGAATGATAAATTTTGGAAAAAAACACTCCTTTTCCTCATTTCATAAAATTGTCAATACCATCCATTGGGGGGGCAGGATATATTCATATTCATATTTTTCCATGTTCATATCAAATTCATAAGTCCACATACTTTCAAAATTATATTAACTATTACATTATTATTACGAGCATACAATGGCATTTTTGAAAGTACTTCAAAAGATAATTGGATAAAAACACAATCATGGTTGTCATACAAGAATCAACCATGATGCAATCCAATAAACATATACTTTGGACCAATAATCAAATTATCATTACACAAAGCTCAAAGATCAAAATTGAATGCAACAACAAAATATGGTTGTAACACAAGAACCAACCATGTTGCAATTCAACTAAAAGACTTTGCAAAAGTATGAAGTTATCAAATGATATCATGCAAAATTAAGCCAAAACTCAAGGATAAAAAAGAATTAATGTAATAGATTGCATGAAGACATGCAATAGCTTCAGTTGGGGGGTATGTTGGGCCTTAAAATTGTCATTCACTTCCATTACATTTTCACTTATTTTCCATATTGTCACTTTCATTCCACCTCTATTACATTATGTTTACCTCCATTTCATTATATTTACCTTACCATTATCATTATTGGGTCACATTTATGTTTTTCCAAACTTTATTAATTCTCAGTATTTTTAAGTAAATTTATGGTTAAAAATTAGAAAATAATGTGCATATGCTTATATCTAACAAGTGGGATGACATTGTTGACATGTGTAGGTCAAAAACAAGCTTCTAAAAGACCCTTATGTGGCCTCCTAAGGTCAAATTCGAATTTGAATGGAGAAGATTATGGGATCATGAGGATATGTGTCTCATTTCCTATTTGTATTGAAACTCTAAGAAGACATGTGTCTTATCATTTACTATTTTGATTATAACTCTATAGATATATAGAGAGAGATTCATAGAATATCATTAATGAGATAGCTTCGCATATTTTTGTATAAATAGGGGAAGTTTTCTCCTATCATTTTATGTGTAAAATTGGAGTTATGATCAAGCTCTGAATATGGAATTATATTGTGGCACCTTACTCATGAATGTTCCTTCATTTTGACTTGGTTATGCTTACATATGGAGCATATTGATTTACCATCTCTCACACTTTTAGATCAGCTACCTAAAATGTGTGAGATTTAATTGATTTTATAGATTAAAGTTCATTTTCTTTCTTAGTATTAGTTTTAGAATGACTATATAATCTTTGATTTTCTAAAAACATTTCAATAGGAAATATTTATTTATTTTCCAATTGGATTAAGTTTGAGGCAAGAGCTCATAGTTATTTAGTTTCCTTTCATGTTCTGTTATTTACTTTCTTAGATCAAACTATCAATTCATTGTATAATTGAATAAAAGATTAAGCCAAAAAGGTGACTTCAAATTGGGTGATTGAATGCTCAACCTATGTAATCATTGATCTTTACATTTTCATGCTTTTAAATTTTCTTTTAAGATCCTCATTTAATTGCACTAATTGATCTTCCTAAAGATCATTCTAAGAAATTTATTTAATCATATTTCAAGATTGAATGGTTGAATATTTAATACATGTAATTACTGAGTTATTTTTTGCACCCTTTACTTGCTTTTCTAGGATATTAGAAGTTAAAGTATAGATAGTTGCTTACACATCATCTCAAGAAGGTAACACTTCATAATTGAATTTTGGAGTAACTAAGTATACATTATTTTTTTTTTCTTACATGCTTTGAAATGCTTTCTTAGATTAAAATTTCAATTCCTGCAAGTGTGATTGCACGCCCTATATTTTATTTTGAATTTGTTTTCTTTCTTTTCGTTACTTGATTTCACAGGTTAGTTGAATTTAATTTTCATTATTTTATTTCATATATTAGATGAATTGGTTTTCGTTATTTTGTAGTTAGATTTATCTAAACTGAAAGACAATTTCTAGCACATACAATGCATGCATGCCTCAGAAGTTTACGAAACCCCCAAGTTTACAAATTAAAAGACAAACAACCACTTTGCCCCAACAGATATCACAGGAGTTAGCCACTGCAAACAGTCTAAAGAGGTAGCCTCTAAAATTACATTCCCCTTTGCAGGTAAATGAACCAAGAATACTCTAAATTTGAGTGAATTTAGCAACTGTGTGAAGGGAATTAAATACACAGTCATCTTTGTTTTTCTCCCGCATTTGAAAAATTGTTTCAACCCTCTCATTTTCTCCTCAAGCTTCACTAACAAGATGACATGAGGGTTTAATAGGAGAGAGCCCACAAACACTGTGAGAATCAAACAACATCCCCAAGTGCTTGAAATCTTCACTAGACATAACTGGATGGGGTTTTTCTTAAAATTCAGAGGGTATGATGATGAGGTGGCTCAAGAATTTGATCTCTCCCTCACTCCACACACCAGAATCCATGCCACTATTGTAATAAGGGGCCTCACTATATATTTCACCCCTGAGCTCATCAGTAGAGTCACCACAATTTCCCTAGGAATACCATGGAGGAAAGAAGACAGAGGAGATAGCCAGGTTGCCAAAAGAAAATTCTTTTTAGAATGTGAGGAACCCATTGAGGACAAAAATTGGGTAAGGAGGGAAAGTCTTCCATATACATGGAATGAGGTAGGCTATCAACTGATCAAATACATCTCATGTGAGGGTAGGTATAGTGTTGTCTATGGCTATCATTTCAGGATCCTTGAAGAATTAAGATTTGGAGTAGAAACACCCCCTCACCAAAGGCTCAACATACCATACTTCTTACTTCAATCACTCATAGACTCAAGCATTAAAGTGAAGGAGGGAAATTCCCAACATTTAGCTCACCATGGGCTGATGAGGATCCTCATAAAAGATTCCCTCCAAAACTCAGAACTCCTATAACATGGATAGTTTTCAAAGCATGTCAATAGAGGATGACATCAAAGCTTTCACTTATGATGTTAGTCCTACTATCAGTGAAGAGGAAGTAGAATAGGAGGAAGATACATAAGGAGATAAGATGAGATGGATGAAGAAGGAGTTGACATAGAGGATCATGATGACACTTAAGAAGAAGAGGGAGAAGAGAAGGAGGATGATGAAGAAACATGGGATGAAATTAAGGAGGAAACTAATAGAGATGATGAAGATCTAAAAGAAGAAGTAGATAAGAAGGACATAAAGGAAGAAGGAAATGGAAAAGAGGGGACGAAAAACAAGGATGAGTCACCTAGGGTGTCTCTAGAGGCCACTGAGAGAAGCGACAACTTCCCTCACCACTCTCAGTACCCCAATAAGCAAAAAGGAAAAAGGCAGAGGCAGAGCCCACTGTATTTTAGAATAAGAAAGAGCACAAGAATAAGACAGGGGAAGCCACAAACATTAACCAAAATTCCTATTGTGATTGAAAATTCCCCTACAGAAAAAGACAAAATGTCTTCCTCTAAGTCTCCTATCACCTATGTGAGGAGGCCTACTACTAGATCAGCTTCCTCAAAGGGAAAGGCAATTCTACAGGATCCACGAAAAAATCTACAGGAAGCAAAAACAGTCCTACAGGATATTCTGTTGAATCTACATGAGGAAAAAAATTGGAAAGGAAAGTAGGGGAGCAGCAAGAAGCTAAAGAGGAGGAGCCAGAGAAAAAAGAACCTAGCCCCCGACCTAGCCTGGACTCCTATTACCGGTTTGTTGAAGGAGCATGGTCATACCTCAAAAATTTTCCATCCCACTATTCTTCGAGCTTAAGAAGGAGAGGGCCAAAACTCATCAATGGATGCAGATTGCCAAAATCAAAGGCGGTGGAAGACATTGAACACATGGAAGAGAAACTCAAGGAAATGGAAAGAGAGCTAATTGCCTTAAGCGACAAAGAAGCTATAATGAGAAATAAACTGGAGACGGAAAATGCATGGGTGAGGGGACAACTGTAGGAAAGAGAGAACTAACTAGCATGTATGGCTAGGCTCTCCTTGGAGGCAATATAGTGTAGGATGACAGCTAAATCCTATGCTCTTTATCTCAAAGAACAATGGCTACAGGCAATTTATTGCCATTTGTGATCAAAGTACACTAGAGGATAATGTCAAAATGGCTGAGTTTTATTTTCACAACATGATCCTCACAAACATGAATGTATGGGACCCTAATGCCAAGCTAGGAGATCTACAATTTAATGGCTTTGGCATCATGGATGAACCATGAGGAGTCAAGAGCTGCAAAGATGAAAAGGATATGACAATAGAGAAAATTGAACCTCTTTTGATGAGGGTCGAACAATAAAATCCCATGGCCCTCACTAGTACCTATAATTTTATTGCAAATGATCCTGAGTTGGCACCTAGATATCTTGTTGCCCAAAAGCAAGCAATTTCACATTTTGAGGACATGTTTAGGCTACTAGGAGATGATAGTATACATGCTTTCCTGAGGAGATGGAACTCCCTGCCATACAACTTAAAGATAAAAGAATAGAACTCCCCTCAAAGGTTGAGAGATGCACTCAACAGGAAACCTATGTATAAGAAATCTATGCAAAGGTTGAAGGTCAATTGGATAGGTGTAAAGCTCAGTCCACCACTACTCTTACGAATGCTAGAAGGGAGAAAAGAAGAAGAAGAAAAGAGGTAGTGGGAAGAGGTAGAAAAAAAGCCAGGCTTCTATGAACAAGAGGAGGAGACCATAGCAGAGGCATGGGATGTCAGAGAGGCTACCAAAGCCATGAAGGATATGGATATTGACTAAGTTGCTCAGAGGATGAGCAACACTTTCAGTAGGGGTGATGATGAGCCTCATCATTGGGTAATTATATGGGCCTTAATTCACCTCCTAGCTTAGTCAAACCAACTATTCTCATAACTTATTGCATGCTTTTGATTATATTTTGTTTATTAGATGAGTTAAAGTTGGATATTTTTCTTTGTGGTCTAATGTGCATTTAATGCAAATTAAAGGAGAAAATCAAGGAATTTTGCTAAAGACCAACGTAAAAAATCGAATGGGACAAGGGAGAGGGATTATGGGAGATACATACTCCTCATTTACTACCCCTCCATTTGAATATTTCTCCATCATCTTGGAGTGCAAACAACCAAATCATGAGGACTAGAAGATAGTCAAGCAAGTGAGAGACAAAGCACCAGTTTATCTCAAGTTTGGGAGTCGAGCCTCCCTAATTTTAAGGAATTTTTTGGAGACTTTAGATGTATAAGTATAGAGGCCTAGGACCTCATTAGGATTCAAATTTTTATTGTAAAAGTCTACTCTAATTTCAAGTTGCAAGACTTGTGACCATTATTTTGATGTAATCTATTGTTTTGGTAATAAGAATGAGTTTTGTTTTGAGCCAACACTAAGTTAATTCATATGGCTAAAGCTCTTGGGTTAGGGCCCAACCATAGCAGCCAAGGCTCCATTTTATTGTACATGTATGCTTAGTGTAGATTCATAGCTTAATTGTTAACTTGCTTATTAGATTCATTTCCATTACAAGTAGTGTAGAATAGATTGGTTGTGTGATAGTTTCCTTCCATTTGTGCCTTTTCTTAAGTAGAATGTTAGCAAGGAGAAAAAGGATAACTACAAGGTTTTCATCAAGTTTCTCGCCCTCACTTCCTCGCTCTGGGATCATGACTTGAGGAAGGGACCCTTCAGCAGCCCAAAAAACACAGATTTCTAGTTCTTTTATGAGATTTGGAGTTTGTTGTCTTTAATTTAGTATTTGGTTAATGTTGCAAGGCAGATTTCATTGTCATATTTCTCCATCTCCATTTCTGCAATAATATCTCACTCATGCTTTCATTCCCTTCAACAATTTTCTTCATGCATAATATAGGCAATTGATTCATGATTTTCTAGTTTATGAAAATGTGTCTTGTTGCATAGTTCTTTTTGGAAGACATACATGTTTTATGCAGAGTAGGTGCTTGAAGAGGAGACCAAGACTTCATAGCCATCAGCCCCCTTCCACTTCATCCACCTTAGACATCCCTTGTCTTCACCATCACCCTCTCTAGTTTGTCATCATTTTTCATTGAAATTCTCCCTAACACATTGAGATAATCTAGCCATATATTATCTTGGATATTGACTCTTGAGTGCTCCTAGACCTTCTAACACTCCATTCCACCCATAAAACACCTTTCCTAAGCTTCCAAACACCTCACAATTAGACCTCGGTTGTATCCTATAATTCCTACAAGATCATCCTGTAGTTTTCTAGTACATCCTGTAGATTTTCCTGAAACGACCTGTTTTGAGGCCGAAGTGATGTGAAACCTCTAGGAAGTCACAAAAAGCCTCCTAGGAACCCTCCACACCATACAACCACTTCATAAACCTTCTATACATCCTCAACCTCCTTCAATCCACCTATCACATCCACAACAACAATTAGTTTGCATACTTGATTTTGCCTAAAAAGACCAAAAAAGTGAAAACAGAGATAGTTTAATTTCTTTACTTTCACATTAGTGTTCCTTGATGCTTTTTACTTCTATAGTTTAGAGAGTAGCACTTTTTTACTATTGATTTAGCATCTCTACTTAACATAGCTTCTTAAATGGTTAATTAGTGTATGGTGTGGTTTAGCATTACAAGTGGGCTTTCTCTATTACTACAATAGAGTAACTCTCTTAGAGTAGATTTGCCTTTCTTCCATCAAAGAATCAAGCTTCTTCTGACTCTATAGAAGTCTGGCTTGGAACCCCAGTGGTCTCTTACCAACTGAACGGTGACAACAGGCAGAAACATCACTTTTACTTATGCATACAACACTATCACCTCCAAGTTTGTATGAACCCCAGGTTGATAAGTAAAGCTGGTAGCTGAGGAGTTGCAACATCCTTGCTACAATATTGGCGCTCATTAGTAGGTTCTATAAAATCCATTTGAATCCACATAAGCGTGTATTATTTCTTGAGTCTAGGCATCTACTTGGATATATTGTCTCAAAACACGGGATACGGGTTGATCCCGATAAGGTTCAGGCAATTACTCAATTTCCTGCACCAGAATCCACTCCAACTCTAAAGTTTGCAATGGAAGGAAAAATTCTTATGTTGTTTCATCATCAATTATACCGAGTTAATGAAAGGATTGATGTGCTTACTAAAGAAAGGAGTACCCTTCTTGTGGGATGATCAAGCACAATGCTTGTTTGATTCCTTGAAAAAGACGCTAACCTTATCCCCCCTTCTGGGTCCTCTAGACTATATTCACGGATTTCTATTATACCTACTTGCCTCACCATCCTTTGTAAGAATGGTTTTGGTTTAAACACATGACAATCATAGTGACCATGTGGTTTATTACCTCTCCAAAGTTCTTGTCAGGCTTGAATTATGGTATTCACATGTGTAGAAATTATCTTTGGTAGTAGTCTTTGTTTTCAACTACTTCTGAGATTACATCCTGTTGTGCTAAAATACTATCATTTTCCTGGAGAATCCCATGAGACACATTTTGTCTCATCAAATTATTGGAGGAAATTATTCCAAGTGGATGGTGATCCTCCAACAATTTGATTTGGTCTTCAACACTTCCATGGCAAAAAAATCCTTAGTCCTCACAAAGTTATGATCAGATTTTGCTAGAGTCAATCCGAATGAAGTAGCCCATAACTCAATGCCATATTAATCTATTTATCTAGTCAAATCTATTGATCCATGGTATGGATACATCCTTGTCTACCTCCAAACATAGTGTTTTCGCTCAAATCTATCAGAAGATGGTCATCGTCGCATCCTCCACCATGCTAAGCAACTACTTAGTGCTCGACGATACTTTATATCATTGTGGTGTTGACTCAGTTCTTCGACATCATCTTAACCTTGTCGAAGTAGAATAAGTTCTTAATGAATCCCATTCTGAGGCATGTGGTGGTCACCTTTCAGGTATGGCTACTACTACAAAAAATTGCAGGTAAGATACTACTGGCCAACCTTATTCAAAGACCATATTACTGTACTTCAATAATGTCATCCTTGTTAAGTCTATAGAAAGAAAATGCATGTGCCCCCGATGCCTCTACAACTAGTTGTCTCTATTATTCCCTTTTCTAAATGGAAAATAGACTTCATCACTTGTAAACCCACTTCTTTTGATAGTCACCACTACATTTTTCTTATCGTGGACTACTTTACAAGGTGGGCTAAAGCCATTCCCACTTTTTAGGCTAATGGAGAATCTCTCACCTTATTCTTGTTCAATCATGTCATATATCACTTTAGTGTGCCCCGCATAATTGTTGCAGACCATGGCTCACACGTTTAGAATCATATGATGACTAATTTAACTTCTATTCTTGGTTTTCATCATGATCATTCTTCTTCCTATTATCCATGGGCTAATGGTCAGGTTGAAGTTGTTAATGACATCTTCAAGACCATGATCCGTCAGTTAGTATGAAATAAAAAAATTTGATGGCATAGAATGTTATATTATACTCTTTGGTCATACTGAATGTTAGTAAAAACTACTACATGCTTCATGCCATTTAATCTTGCTTGTGGCTTGAAAGAATTTCTACCTATCGAATGTCAAATTCCATCTCTCAAAATCATCGTCGAACTCCTACCCGATACCACTACTAAAGTAGAGCACATTATTTCATTTGGATGAGACTTTTCGAGATGTTACAATAGCTCTGGAAGTGCACAAATTTGAAGTCAAATCTAAATACAATAAACATGTCAAGCCTCATTCTTACCAAGAGAGCAATCTCGTCCTACTCAACGATCAAACACATAATCTCTTGGGGGCAGGAACACTTCAACCACTATGGGTTTGTCCCTATGTTGTCACTAAGGTTCTTTCCAAGGGATCATATGAACTTCATGACAATGATGGAATCCCACTCAGAGCCTCGTAACGGGCTCTATCTCAAAACATATTTTGCCTAGTGTTCTACTAATCATGTGCTTTGTAATTTTATGTATATAAGTTTTACTTGTTTTGGTGTTTCTAGATATTTTTGGCTTTTGATGGTTATTTGGCTCATGCATGTGTCTTCTTTTTTTCATAAATGTCCAGTTCACTCTTGCCATACTTTGGATATCCAGATGGTGCTAGTTTTCAAACACGGCATATTGCATCAACTTCTTGGGTTATTTACACACTTGAGCCAGAACTACTTAATTCCAGTGGGGTCTTCCATGGTTATGCCACCAACAATATTTTTGAATATATGTCATTCATTGAATTCCTTACTAAAGCTATGTCTCGTGACATCTCCACTTTAATGGTCATGTAGGACTCTCAACTGGTAGTTATGCATTTGACTAATAATTATCACATTTGTAATCTAATCTTATCACTATACCTTCTAAGAGTAAGGCTTTTGGAAGGTCAATTTTAATTTCTTACTTATGAACACATTCCATGAGAATATAATGCATTAGTTGATTCATTAGAAAATTATGTATTAGATTGACATATGTCACATCCTCTTTAGTCACATGCATGCATGTACATTCTCATTGTAAAATTTAAATAGAAAACAACAAATCTCAAATAGATGGCCACTAAATATATAGATATATACATATATATATTAAGATAACTTACATACAATATATATATAAATATCATATACATTATACTTATATATATATATATAAATATTATATAAATAATATAATTGTTTCAAGTCATTTACATAAAAACAATTGCCATAAATTGGGTGTTTTACACAAAATGGCTACACTAGGCCTTGCTCTGCCATCCTATGGCTATCCTTGTTATCACCAAAAAATGATCACCTAGCCATTTCTAACTAGGTGGATCAAAATACACCATGTATGATTAATTTTACCATAGTAAAATCCCTTTCTCCATGGGAAATAATTTATAAAACCATTTTTATTAAATTATTTTCTTATTAAAAAACAAAACCATGAGAAGAATTAGATAAATCATTATTTATTTAATTTTATCTAGGAATAATCATTATATCATTGTTTAAATAATTATTCGTTGTCACATTTGACTAAATCACCTAGGGAAAAATAAATAAATCACTATTTATTTATTATTCCTTATTTCATTATTGGAATAATTGTTAAATCACTATTTAATAATTATTTCAGTTTCACACCATTCTTAATCCTCGCAAAATAATTAATAAGTAAATTTGTTTGTTAATTATTTCTAAATAAAGATATTTAACCATTTTGTATATTTTTTCCCTCTCCAAAAAATATAATAAAGTATTCCTAATGGTTAGATCTTAATTTGGTCAATATTATTTTATTATTCTCCATTTTCAAGATTAACTCAATACTTTGTTATAAATAGGAGGGTTTTCCATTCATTCTTCACCATGATCATTATCATCATCACCACTATCGTCTCTTTTCTTTGGAGCTCCCATTTGAGTTCTTCACATTATTCTGGGTTTTTCACACATTGAGAGAGAGAAGTGATTACTGAAGCATCAAGGAAATCAAAGGACCCATCCCACGAAGGGGAATTTGTAGACTCTTTTCTAGATCTCCTTCACCAGGTGTTATCAATAAAATATTTATTCATTTTAAAGTCTTTCCACTTGGGTTATTGCGTTGGATCTCTCTCTCTCTCTCTCTCTCTCTCTCTCTCTCTCTCTCTCTAATCTATATATAAATATATATATATATATATATATATATATATATATATAGATATATATATATATATATATCTTATATATGTTGTTTCTACTTTGGATCGTTGTATTTCTTTTTTGTTGCATGTTTTTCCATGTTTCATTACAGATCTAAAGTGTAAATAGCCACAAATTGTTACAGTCATGTGTTACCTAGTGACTTAAGTGAATTGTTTTTGATACACCTTCCAATAAATTTCACGCTAACAATCCTCTACTCCTGCTAAGCCTACTCCTCATGGTAATAGATCACTAGTCTAGCTAACATCCTCAGAGGCACCAAAAATTGGTCAAGCACACCCACTGTGTGTTGCTGCATATGGATCATTATCTCTCTCAAGGGAAGAGGAGCCACACCCATGCTCAATCATTTGAGGTTCCTATCAACCTCGTGCAAACTCTATGTGTCATCTTCCTCTTCGGTGACTATCGCAGCCTCTCTTGTTGCTCTGGCCCCAAGTGACTAATCACCATGCCTTGCATGGTGGGGTATCCCCCAAGGTGAACATGAGCCACATATGTGCCAACAAAGCTTCATGTCAAATTGTTTTTCACCCTTAACAAAAACATTGCATAAACCTAAAAATACCAAAAATACTTTTTGTCATTGATTTATCCTCCTACCTAGTGGACCCCACTAAGCGTTGGGTAGGAATATCAACTCTCGATCTCGTGTATAGTTCATCCCAACATACACGAAGTCCTCGATCATGGGAATTTGGCCTTTGATCTCCTCTAAGAAATCATCATCAAAATAATTCTTGATTGGTTTGCCTCTTGTTTGAGGTAATAAGGCTACCCACTAATCTTGTTTGTGTTCCCTTGGACTAGCTATGACCAGACTCACTCGAGGCATCATTACGGGCACTCTGTCTAATATGAAGGATACAATCAATGTACCATACCCAAAATCTATTTAGGATTGTGTCTTGCACGTTGTAAACTTTGCTTTAACTTGTTGGAGGACTCCCTCACACTAGTTGAACACTTGTGTTTGTAAGTAATCCAACACCAGTAACAATTAGGATTTTGTAGCCCCATGTTGACTCTTCACACCTGCCAATCACATTATCATCCATAAAATAGACCTCACTGTTCTTGATGCCACCTTCCCTACTGAAATTATGTTACTAACCACTCGACTGCCTGATATGGAATGTGTTTCAATCAAATCCACAGTGGTCCTAAGATCTTCTCTCCATCCTATTAATTTTATTCGTGCACCCCTGCATGATAAACTAGTGAGGAAATAAATTTCATCTCTCTCAATCAAGAGATCATGATTCCCAATCTTGAAAAATCCCTATTGTTCATCCCACCATTGGATTATCCAACTCAATGGATTCTCCTAAATTTTCATCAAGTAAAATCTAACATACTTTAATAGCCCTTATCATCTCAGAGCATCTAAACATGCTGGATCATTTAGCATTTGTAGATCCTCATGGTCACGAGCTCTTTCTATCCAAAGACTCATATTTATCAGTTGATTCCTGCATCACAAGAACCCTTAGTTAGTCTTTTTCTAGCAATTTTTCCCTAGGAATCAAGAATTTTGTTTTTCTTACATCTTGGTCAGCTAACGTGGCCTCCTTCACTCTATAGAGCATCCTAACATGCTCTTCATTTTTGGGAAGAGTGTACTAATGCACCCCCTATCTTAGGAAACTATGTTAACTAGCCAAGCCATAAAGGGCATGCATAAAAATGTAAAATTATCGATGAAAAAAGATCAATTAAGGAATCAAATGAAAGCTCAAGATAAATATTCTTACCTAGAACTCACAAAAAGTGGAGTGGTTTCCTGGTACACTCATAGTTTCTTCCTAAAGTTTTGTTCCCTTTTCTCTCCAGAGCACTCTCACCAACTTCAACTGGTGTAAATGAGGGCCTAATTTCCTTCTTATAACCACTCTAGAGGTATGACTCAACTCAGCTAGTCTTATTTTATGAGAAGTTCTTTCCTTCTTTGTTTCCAAGTGCACCAGATAATTATTCCACCAACATTTTCTACAACATTTACCACCACTGACTTGAAATGAGAAAATTATTTTTTGGGACATTTTCTTTCTCTTCAAATGAAAAACCCCCAAGTTACCTTCTCTAAGATTGTAAAACTCATACGAAGAAGATTTGACTACTTCTATTTATCCTTTTTTCTCGGTATTTAAACTGAAAAAGATACTTCGAGTTTTCTTCATCTGATTCGGTTAACAAAAATTATGAAGACTATTGAGTTTAATCCATCCCCTCATAATTATAAGAAAATTAGGAAGATATCTATTGAGCATATGTTTCTCATGTTATCTGGACTCCATGGACTAACTTATGGAAAATGAACCTTTTCAGGTATACTATTAACCCTTGTCACACCCAATCATCAACCATGACAATGGCACCCCCTTAAAGTCATATTGAAATTCTTTTCAAACTCTCTAAATGTGAAAAGAAAATTGAGTTTACCCTCTCTGGACCGCTTAAACTTCATCAAATTGGGAAGAAAAAGGACAGCACAATGGCTTCACTATCTATATTCTAAAGGATATTTTGGCAACATTATTCTTGTCAATCCCTTAAACATGGCACTCCCTGAGCATATTATTCTTCTGTTAACTTCAATTTGAACCTTAGCATCCTATGAGTGTAGCCTTGATACCCTGATGTCCCTGCATTCTTGTATACTAACACTCTTTGGTGTTCTTGAGTCTAAGTTGCCAGGTCACTTTGATGCCGTGCTTACTATTGTTCAAGGGATATGATTAATCTGTATTCACTCTATCAACCATTCACTCATATGCATATTTTACCTCAGCTTTTTTCCCCATTTCTCTAATATATCTCCAACATAATCATTCCCATATCATTTCATGTCAACTAATGTAGAGACCTCATTTACATTTCTTAGATGTCTTCCTATCCACTTTAGAATCTTATCTAAGAAGTAGATTCATAAACATCTCAGTACACTATAACTTGCAGTCCTTAGTGGCACATAATCCTATGTTTGATAAGGGGTTTCCATCATTGGCTCGTTGTTGAACGATTCTATGAGTGTTCGACTTCAAAACATTTTATTCACACTCACTAGATTGTGATGTGCATCTTGGAGACCATTATCCTTATCGCTGGCCATCCTCACATCTAGTAATAATTTTCATCATTAACTAGTAATCATATTATTTTTCAGATGTTCAAATTCAGCTCCTTTATTCATATCTATAGAAATATGTTATTTTCGGATGTGGTGACAAGACCTTGGGTAGAGGCTTACATCACTCATCTTTGTTTCCTCTCCCAAGCTGAAACTATTATTTTCAGAGATAGCTCATCAGATTGATTAGATTATGACATGCTTCCACATTGTACCTATTGGTGGACATGACAATCATAACTCCTATATACATCAATTCGATTTTTCTATTGAGCATGGGAATGCTTGACTCAGGACATGTTTATATATTTCTCACATATGTTGTTATTTTCAGGACTCCCTTAATTCCAATGCTCCAATCCTCTCTCTTTAGTTACATTTTGTAAAGTATTTTGGTCATTGTCTTCTTCTCTAACCTCACACTTTAGGGGGCATCTATTATATAAAAAATGACCTCATCATCAACTCATAGGAGAAGAAGAATTTTGACTGGAAGAAAACCTAAGTTATAGGCCTATTTTCCAGGGTAACTCACCCCAAAAATAGTCACACAACATGCTAACGCAGTCTATGACCTAGCAATGTGCATTAACCTAGGGATTAATTTTGTGTTTCTCTTAAAGGGTCGCATTACTAGATTTTCATGAGCTTTCGAAGATAAAAATGTGAGTTGAATGACTAACACTCTGTCTTACACTCAATGTCAACTCCAAAAATTCGAAAGCATTCACCTCAAACCTATCAAAGGAAATTTCCAATCTTAACCAAATCAAATGAATAAGGAAAGAGAAATAAATTAGAGGCAACATCTAGCTTTTTCCCAAATGAAACTTGTGATGAAATTGGCAAAGATTGAGTCTCCCATCGCCTATAAATTGGATGCTAGGCCATAGTAATTAGGATAAGAACTTGTGCAATGTTATGATATCAAGAATTATGAGAGAGAGAGAGGAGTTAGGAACTAAGGAAAGACTTGACTCAACAATCATGGTTGCAATCAATCTTCTGAGAACAAATAATATAGATTTTCTCATGTTTTGTCTATGTGATGCTTGGTTCAATGGTGAGATTGATGTTTATTATTGATTCATGTTAACTCTATATTTTGATATATGTTGATTTATTGGATTGTCAAAGTTTAATATGTTGTAAAGGTTATTTCATGTCTTTTCTATGTGTGGGTCTTAATTTGAGAGCTCATTAAGGATCCTTTATCTATCACACTAAAAGCTCTAGTGGATTTTCAGTAAGGACTAGCAGGTAATCCTTTTCTTTTTCTTTTTCATTAACTAAATTAACATGATTGTTTGAATGTATCTTTGAATAGTTATAGGTCATTTCATTCTTTTTGTGTTAGGTTCTAGGAGACCTGAGAGGGTATTTTGTCCACGATCACCTGTGCATTAATCGCTACAATAATAACATTCCACTTATTGTTGTGGTTAGTTACTTTGATGGTTCTACTAATCTAAAATGGATGAAGTGGGTAAACCTAGGACCTTTATGCTTGACAGGTTTTCTTCCACCCCTATTTTCTATTCAATGTATATAGAGGCGATTATTAATTTTTATTTTACCATATGTTCCGTTCACGTGGGTTTTTTTGCTTAGTTTTTTTTTTTAATTAATTTCTTACAATATCATTCTCATAATTATTTTTTGCCTTGACATATGTAAATATAATAGAATTGGTATCTAATCACACAAGTACTATATATTATTTACCCTTTTTTCCTGAATCGATCCATGTTTGCCTAGTTAGGCCTTTGTATTGGGGTTCTAAAGTATTTAATATCGATGCTCTTGAATATGAGACCAAATTTGTATGTTTGGTAATTGAGGAATAAGTTGGAATTCACTAAGCATGAAATAGATAATTTTGGGTAAGTTTCTCACTATGTATAAGTGCTTTATTTCTTTCTTGGCCATATCTTCAACTCTACTCGACTCTCAACCAAATATATTATCTAATATTTTGCAGTAACATATTATCTATTCCATTTTACCTTAATATCCATATTACCTCGGTTGTACAATAAATAGTTTGTTATAGATGTTGAACATTTAAATAATTCAATATATATATATATATATATATAATATATATATTATATATATATAATAATATAATATTACAAGCATTTGTTTTTAATTATTTTCTACATACTCGGGAATAGAACTCACAACCTTATGTTAAGTACTATTCATTTATTTAATAAACTCTCATTATATGTGAACTCTTGCAATAGTATAGAATTAGGTTAATACAAATTCAAAATTTGTATTTTATCGCTCAAAAATCCAATTGATAAAATTGGGAAAACCCTCGTGGTTTCCCCTGTAAAATCGAACATGGATTTATGTTATTAGGTATTCTCAAGAATTTATGTCAATACTATACCCTTGCATAATTTAGAATATATGTGCTCTAACTTCAATTTATTTAGTTGTAGGTAATCTAACTATGTATGTGCAAGATATTCACTTTCTAGCCTATATTTTGATTTACAACAAACTATAACAAGTTTAACCACAATTAACGATTTCGGTCAATTACTTTACCTTTTTATGCAAGGCCTATAGGAAATTTTCCTTGTAGTTATAATACTTCGAAAATATAATTCAATACAATCTCATATCCATCCAAATATAAGGATTAGAAAATTATTAAGACATGCATTTGGCTTCTAGAATTGTATATATATTCAATCGACTAAAACATCCAATCTATATTTATACTTCTAAAATCATTAACTATTTAATCATCAACAAATAACATAGTACCCAAATTTCATGTGATTGTAACTAGATGCCTAGGAAATAGTCCAGAAATGAGCACGTTCCACCTAACCATCAACTACCTCTAATAGTTACCCCACGAGCTAAGAACTTCTTGCCATCAAGATTCAATCCCTACCCCATTGATTTCTAGGTTTCTTATGTTATAGATGTTCTTCCCAGCAGATTTGTTTAACAAAGTCTTGCTTTTAAGGCTAGGAAACTTTTTTGCTATGCACTTATTCTTTTATTTTTTCCAAAAAAGATAACTATTTTTTTTAAAGCCCACCATTCTCTCCTTTAGTGCTTTATTTCACACCATTTAGTATTTCTCTCCATCTAAGTCATTAATATACTTTTTCTCTCCCATTATGTTAATCTATTTTATTTTATTTTTCTCCTAGGGATTTTTAGGAAACTTTTTAGGGAAGGTCCATCATGTGGACTTGACCACCACATCTTTTTCTAATCTAGCAGGAAGTCTTCTAAAATCTAGTTCTCTTTCATAAATATTTCCAAGAAATTCATTTATTAACTCAAATAGTAATAAATTAATTACATCATAACATAAGTCTCATCATGGCTTTGATTGCCATTGCATCCAATAACAATTTAATATCTAAAACTAGTAAATTTTTAAAAAGCAAAGCCATAGGGGTGTTACAATTTAGTTGTATTGTTCAAATCACACCAAGAAGATCATATACCAAGCGAACACAATACAAAATAATTATTACAAAGAGTACATGTAACATATATATACTTGGTACAAGAAAATATATACATTTATCTAGTCTCAGCAGACAAATCAAGACAGGAGGAGTTGTAGGCAACCAAAATTTTGAGCAAAACTTAAGTTATCATGATCTTCAACCTGCCAAAAACATTAAAGAAATTTGGAAAATTTTAGAGATTAACGTCTTTGGCCTCAAAGAACCATAAAATTTCCCACAATGAAAGCTACAACACAAGCATTTGTGCATTTTAGTGATGTATTTACCACAGGTTAGAGACATCTTCAGCAAACTATTTACACAATAGAATATTAGAAGATCCAACCAAAGGTGGTTGTCCTTGGAGAAAAACCACTTATGCTCATTAAGATAAGCCAATTGATCATATGTCATTACAAAAAGGGATACAAAGAAAAGAACAATGTACTAGAAGAAAGAACCATTTAATTCTGAATTATAGAAAACTACATAGGTGCACAATCTATCAGTTGCATGGTGTAGTGTAGAATGTTGAACTGTCAACTGCAAAATACTCCATAACTTGCATGTTGCAGCATACAGTGCTCAACAGTCAATTTCAAACCTACCCATAAATGCACATTCTATCAATCTATCAATTGGACAGTGCTTAACAACTGTACAATAATTAATTCTCAATTGTAAACTATTTCACAAGCTCCCAATCTATGAATTATGTAGTGCTTTGTGAGCTCACAACACTCAGATATCAATTAAAATTTCATTCAAGTCAATACATTTTTTGAATGAGTCACAAAATTGCAAAGGAATGTGCATGTGGCTTGAGAATTACCAAGTTATGACAATTATGCAAAATAATAATCTATAAAGAGAATTTTAAAATAAAAACAAATAGATCACCAAGAAAAAAAATATTTGACACTTTATATCTCACATGGCTTTGTTTGGTCAATAAATTTTATGATCAATACAAATTTCCAAATAATTCATTTAGGAAACAAATCTATTTTTGAATTCAAAAAGGGAAAAACAATCTAAAAAAAAACATTACAGACCCATCGAAGCAATTTTTCCACCAAAAATTATGACATCAAAATCTACTGGAGAAAATAAAAAATCAAAGGGACAAAAACTATTATGATAAGGCTAGAAATCAAAGGAATTCAAATTATTAAAATTGCAATCATTGTTGAAACCCAAGTTGCAATGATAGTTTTATTTTCTAAATATCTAAAAAGGCCTTCATAGTTGCACCTAGCGCTATCATGTGTCCCATAAAGAAGAATCATAACTCTACATGAACATGAAAAATATCACAATTTTCCAACCCAAAGATTTGCCAATGTAAATATAGCCCCTCGTTGCAACCATGCAATAAGCACTCAACTCCAATAATGCAATGCATTTGATATTGAGATAAAAGAGTGTACAACATACACAAAGAAAGAAGAAATAGACCAAATAAGACATTTAACAAAAACAAGGGGAACTCATTAGGAAAACTAGACCAAAGATGGAAACATAATAGGTGTTGCATTGTGTTATATTCTTTCCATGACTAGCCTTGCTATATTAGATGGGCAGACCTACCTATTCTTTTGTGCATGGTTTTCGTACATGGTTTTGGGCGTGATGGTTTTCGGTCCATGGTATTGGATTCTTCGACATGTATATATATGTATTGTAACATTTAAAGGAACATAATGAAAAATCAAGCTAGTAGTCCCGGTTTTGGGATCCAGGGGAAAATCTCTATGTATATGTGTTTTATGTGTTATGCTCTCGCTTTGTTTATTTTCTATGGTTTAGAATTTGTATTTAGGTAATTTCTATATGGGGTTAAAACCTATAATAGGCTCCCTATTCCTAAGAGTTTGAAAAAAAATAGACCAAGCCAACAAGGACCCAAGAAATAATTACGTCTCAAGACTTCATGTGTAGAGTAAATCCATTTTTACATTCAATAAAAAAAGAAATTTTAAACACAACATTAACAAGTCACCAATGTAGTATTTATAATCCATATTTAACCCAGATCCTAGAATAATAGAAACATCTACTTGGTACTCCCGAGATAATTATTTCAACTCTACATTAAATTCAACCAACTAAACAAGGTTGTTTGAAAGGAATGTCTAAAGAGTTCATCTGCAAAAAATCTATTTTTGAATTCAAAAAAAGACACTTAAATAGAACATCACGAACTCACCAAAGTAGTGTTCTCACTAAAAACCATGTCACCAAACTCCAATGAAAAAATCAAGAATCAAAAGGATATAAACTAATACGATAAGGCCATAAATCAAAAGAATTTAAACAATTAAAATTGTAGTCGTTGTTAAAGTTGAAATTGTAATTACACTTCAATTTCCTATTTATCTCAAGTGATATTTCTAGTTGGATCTAGATTTATAACATGATCCATAATAAACAATGACAACTTTACTATAACATACCCCGTGAGACTAATTTGAGTATTACTTACTAGTCTCTCATTCTTTAAAATCTTCTTTGGTTAAAGTTAAGATTCAATTGTCATCACAAGTAATATTATTCTATCATTACATGAAAAAATATTATTCATGAAACTATACTCATATTCTTAACAATTGAAAAACATCAAAATTAATGAACCATAATACTACATACTCCTATTCCTTATTGGATCCATGACGTTGAATTTTAGATTCATTTATAAGACTTATATGTCAGATCAACCCTTAAGCATAATTTACAATTTGGAGAAAGGAATTAATCATGTTATGCAACCAATAAAATTCTTTGCTACATTAATGGAACATTATGTTGAGCCTATTATAGCTAGCATGGCCATGAATCATGACCCTACAAGTATAGTCAAACGTGTTACTGACCTAACTCTAATGCAATAGGTGTGAATATCTAAACTAGCCTCATTGGATGCAATTCCTATGACGCATAATACATAGCATAGATAACTTGAACCATAGACTATAAAATTATAAGCATTATACCATAATTTTTCCGCGTGCATCAAGGTCTCATGCATAAATACTCGCCAACTTAAAACAAGATATAACATAAGGTTAGACTGTGTTCCTTCACTACATTTAAGGGTCATCAATTTTAGAGTGAATAGATATCCCACACATCCGTATATGATCATCTCATAGACAAGTTAGTATAGTTATACTAATGCATAGTGGTCACATGTAGATTCTACCATTAGTAACATGTGTCTGATGGCTCCTTGACCCAAGTATGAATAACCACCTACTATGCTTCCATCACTAACTTCACATTTGGATGCAATAGAAGTCACATGGATAAGAGTTCAATCATTCTCATAAATAAAGATAACACAAACATCTATACATCTGATATGAACGATTTTACAACCAAGTAAACATACAACATAGAACATGCAAGTGAATCCAACTAGATTAGAAGAAAGAACACCACTTGGAAAACTGAGCACCACCACCCAACCTAGAACTGAGTCTTCCATTACATCCCCGAGCCCAGAGTTCTTTCCATGGATCAACTGCCTCCTGTTGATATCTTCAATGGGTATTTAATACCCTCTTTCATGATATGGTTTCCATTAGCAACATCTTGCTTTTATGGATCTTTTTTATCCATTTGCCTAAGATTTTCTCAGAAAATCTCACCTTTCTCTCTCGTGAGGATTTTCAACATAAAAGCTTTCCTTTCTCTCCTGCAAAGCTTTTATTTTTTTCTCAATGGATATTTATCTGCAATCCATCCATCTTATCTAGAATTGAATCTAGAAGCTTTATCATGAAAGAATTATCCTTTCCCATTCACCAATGGATTTGGTAAGAATCTCATCTCTTTGTGTTTCTATTTTCCAGGTGAGTAATTAATTTATTTATTTCATAAAGTATTTAATTTTATTGTTACACATCAAGTCTAACTTTTCTCACCTTATTTTTGCAAAGTCTTACACACAACGGAGGGGTGTTACATACTCCCCCCCTTAAATTTACACCATCCTCGATGTATTACTGCATCTTATAATGTTATTTCCTCATTCACAGGTATTTATTTCTAAATTGAGAGGCTCTCATGGCCTTTCCATCTAATGTCGATCTTTCGATAGAAATATATCAGTTAAAAGGAGGTCTCGAAGCACATCTCCTTCGATTGCTACCTATATCATTGGTTTCAATCAATTTTGTGAGATATTTTAGATGCATAAAATCAACTATGTTTACCACAATTAATATCATAATTTGATATACAATACTACTATTTGTGTAGCGACAACTTATATTTGCCACCATTTATTATATTTGAGGAAATGCATGTTCTTCCCCTACATTCTTCCAAGCCATTTTGTTCTTGTCGAACACTTTCTTCCTGTATTTTCCCTACATAAAAATGTGAACTAGCACATTTGTCAAATCAATATGTACAAAATACAATATCATGTTAGCTCACACATAACCATCAAAATCATTTATACCCATGAATTATAGATCACCTATAATACCCATAGCTCAGAATCATAATCACCTTCACACAACACTAACACAACCCACCAGTACTTATCCTTAGTTTTCAATACCAATCCTTAGTTTCTAATTGTTTCCCCCCTTTGTATGCACTCTGGATCAGTTTCCTTATTAGGCAATCACCTAGTGTCTTCAAGCATACCTGCAAATAGTGTGTATTATAGACACACAACTATACATGTCATATATTACTATGCAATACATGTATCCCTGCTAGTACCATATGTACCACTTGTACACAATACCATCTGTTTAACTGGTACACCATACCAATGTCCATAGCATCACCTACACAAAATATACTTCATACACATGTTTCTAACCATGTTAGTATTATTCCAAAAGTTTCCTTCATTTATTTATATTACCTTTACGTAAGTAGAACAAATCGTGCTCAACTTATAGATAAGAGAATAAGGAATTTCATGGACTTGTCCAACTTTTGCATCCAATGAAATTTTTTATGTTAAGGTATTCCAATGCTTTTATTTAGAAAATCATTTTCTTGTGTCATGTGGTTGTAGTACAATGTCATCAAAATAGTATCATAAAAGTAATCAGGCATAACACAACTTGATCATACCCATAAATTTGAGTTGTGGGATTAAATATGTTACCTGGACAACATTTTAACAACAACGAAATATTACTTCCGCTTAATCATAAAGCAGACTATTGACTATGATACTTGACTTTATCTTTAACCAAGAAAATGATCGTTTGGTACTTAAAATTACCCCATACTTAACTATTCATGTCATATGCTCATTTTAGACCTCTTCTAACATCTTGTTGGCCCTAAATAATTCGATTTAGGTATAAACTCCTTTCCCCTTCATGAGTTATAATGAAAGTTTCAATGCTTTCAATTCCACACCCTTTAATTTTTCAGGCACTATGTGTACGAGGGTGCAATCCTAGGGTATTTACATGTTAACACTTCCTTTTACCATTAAATCACCCCTAAATGAAGAGATCAGTTATCAAATTTATTAACATGAATTCTTGCGTGGTTTATGTAATAATTCTTATGTTGTCCTATTCCACCCAGACAACATTATCAAAGAAATTTTCCAGGTAAAATTCCCAATATTTCTTGGTAGTATAACATATGTATTCTAGATCGTATGATTGTGACTTAAGTGACTAGATTGCTAAATCCCCATATTCTTACACACAACCTCAATTACCAGTACCACATAGGCATCCTCATGGTTGAATCCTCCTAATTTTTTATGTTGCATATTGGTTATCCTTAGATCCTTGTTGATGCATGCATGATGTTATTACTAGTATAAGACCCTTAGATCATCATAAGTTGTATTAATGAAAAAACCTTTCGGCTTACCAAAGATTTTCTGATTAATTCAGACCATCGTGTTCCAAACCTAGTGTACCATTCTTGTTATTCATTATGCTACTCTGAATTGCTTTAATGCATCAAGCATCATCATGTCTAATCTACAACTATACTTTACTTAGCTAAGTAGAAAGCCACTGATCATTATTCTCTTATTACTTTCTTCAAAAAGTATAATTGTAAGATCTTCAATCATCCTACTATAGCACCTTTCTGAAAGGTTCTTCTTTGTAATCTATTAACAGAACCCCAAATGTATCTAGATGAATATGTTCATTAAGGTTGTGGAGTTTGAAGGTGCACATTTAAGTCATATTAGAAATTTGAGTGAACTTTTAAGTATTGTGCTCATAATCTTAATACTATCTTTCTGTTATTGACCAACAAGCACTAGAAGTTGCTTTTACACTCCAATTATGTATTTACACTAGAGGTACTTTTGTTGTCAGTCCCATTGATTTTCTTATGAAGGTCATACAATTATTAACGTATGATTTCTTCATGCATACCATAAGTTGTATTACATGTCTTCCTATTCGTCACACTTTGACCCTAGTTCAGTCCAGATCTGAGCATTAACTTTGGCTTCTTATTAGTTACAATTGTTTAGTTATGGTTTCACTCAAGAACTTGTAGGTCCCAAATATGCTTATATTACCTGTTAAGGTTAAGTTCCTTTCAATAGCATTTTCCCCAATGACAAAATTACATTCCAAACTGGATTTCATCATTACATATAGATGAACTAATCAAAAGATTAAATTGAAAGCCAATTTGTACAATTACATAGTCTTATACTACAACCTATCCTTCATGCGCTTAACAATATTTCATGGGAACTTTTATTAATAGATATCCTTCCATAACACCTTAGAATTTATCTTAAGGTGGAACCCATCAACTTTTATTAATGCGTAGAGTATGTCCTAAGTCTCTTACCTGATGAGGTATATACTTTACTCTTATATACTTTTACTTTTGAATTTTCCTCATGTTGTCTATGATATATGGAAAGGAACACTTGATATTTTATCTCTTTTTCTTTGTGAATTACCTTACTAGAGTTTAACAATTCATCTTTTATATATCATCCTTTATTAAGATTTCTATAAATTTTATTCCACTAATTTATGTCCTTGAGTGGAATATCCTTACAGGTATTAGTTGGAGTTTTATTAAGCCATGCCCTTGTATAGCAATTATACAACTCATAATTTGATTTTACTACCAGTAAAATAACATAATGACCATATCATCAAAATTTTAATCCAATAAACATACTTTAAAATTACTTATTCACCACCCTTATTTATTCATATTTTTCATGATATATATATCCTTCTTACAGAGGTAAATGCCTATGATCTAATTGAATATCTCACTAATATTGTGGGTATGGCACCATACTTTACCATTATTACCAAATTGTTTATTTCTCCTTCTTTGCTATGCATATTTATAACTATGCAAGTATCACTTTTAACTTATGGTATACAATATTTAGGCCCTCATAATAGCATTCAACAATAGCTTAAGTTTTGAAACTTCCACCCATATAATAAATAGAATTTTAAATCTTCATATAATTCGATAGTAACAACTTTGAGGTTTCACTTTTTCAAATTAATCAATATGTTAATTTGTAGTTATCTTTATGTATTTCTCTTTACTCCACTATAATTCATCGAGAGGACTTGATATGATTAACATGTTGAAGGTTTATTGAATCTTCAACAAAGTTAATTCAATTGGAATAAACTTGCAGGAAAATCATATTTTACATCTTGATGGTTAAAAAAAAATAGCCTCATTGTGTAAGTAGGATTTCTTAATTTCCTACCTTGATGGACTTTGACTCAGCTATAGTTAACTTCGTCCTAATATTGTAATTTTAATTACAGGTCCATTTAACTCCCCTTGGTTTGCGATGGTTCACCACAGTTTGTGTTAGAGTGATAGTGTGGGGTTTCGAAAAACGAAATATTTCCATGCGTAGGTTTTAACCCCGTATAGAAATTACATGCATACGAATTCTAAATCACAGGAAAAATAAAAATGCGAGAGCATAACACATAAAACACATATACACAGAGATTTCCCACTGGATCTCAAAACTGAGACTACCAGCTTGATTTTTCATTATATCCTTTCAATGTTACAATACATATTTATACATCCCGAAGCATCCAATACCATGGACCGAAAACCATTGCGTCCAAAACCATGGACCGAAAAACCATAGGTAGGTTTGCCCAACCTAATATAGGGTCCAAAAAAATTTCTCGGGGCGCTGCCCCGAACCCCATAGAGGGGAGCTACCCACCCCCCTCTAACCCTCTGGTTCACTACATAGGTTAGTCGTGGAAAGAATATAACACAACCCAACACCATGTGGAATTCCCAAGGCCTCACCACAAGTTTTATTACAGTGTTAAAGTGGAGTGTCATGCAACTAGATACCTTTACATGGGATTCAGAGGCCCACCATAACTTTTATTTGGGATCCATACAACCTTGAAAACTTATTGTTTCAATACAATCTTACAAGATTTCTCATCCTTGTAATGCTACTATAATGTAGATTGGATAATTTCACTCTAAAGTGTGAGTATATAATCTAACCGTTCTCATTCATTAAACTCTCTAGAATTGGGTCTATTGGGTGTAAGATACTTAATAAGTGCATGCGACCTATGTAGAATTAATGAAAATTTCCACCATCACTGTATGAAGCACATAATTGCATCTTATGGTAGGGACACAGTGGGTCATACCTATATGTAAGTACATGAGTGTGTTTGGTCATTACAACAACACTCTTCCTTTGCCAAATGGGAAAAAAAAACCATACCATCTTCAAAACGTAATGAAATCAACAGAAAAAGATACCCATACCATCTTCAAAGCGTAATGAAACCAACCTAAATTATTAATTTTCTTATGGGTGGCCAAAAAAATATATTTGATGCATAGAAAAATCACTGCAATTAGTAAGAAGACTCGAATAACCAATTTCCCTGAACTACTTGTCCTTTAAAACTGCCGACTATGGGGTTCGATCCTTCACGTGGTTATGTTATGAAACCAACTCACAAAAATATAGAAAAGAGAGATCAACGACTTATAAATCAACCTCTTCAAGGGGGAAACCTCCTTTAGATTACACAAATGAACAATTCTTGGATGATACAAATGAAAATACCTCCTTTCTATAAATAGGAGCCTA
>APFE030574754.1:20754-35730 GCA_000404065.3 Pinus taeda
ATCCGCCTTTGCTTCTCCCATTGCTTATGCTGTTTCTGGTACTGGTCCGGTTCCTGTTTGTGCCGGGGACCTGAGATAGGTAAATAGGCTCAGTATAGAGGGAGACCGACCCTTCAGATAAGCCTTCTCTTGCTCCATAAGCCCAGACAGAACAAAAGTGGATCCTTGCCCCTCCTATTGATTCTCTAGCGGCTTCGCACCTTCAAAAAGTAGGATGACGCGGCAAGTGGCTCACCTGAGGTAGGAAGGTGAGGAAGGAAATGAAAAAGAAAATGAAGAGGGTTATAAGAAAAGGAAAGATGAAAGTGAGCCCTCAAAAGAAGATATAGATCCTAAGAAGGCATGGAAAGAAGAAGAGTATAAACCATCAAGTTCAATTCCTCACCATATGAATAGTGGTCCCTACCGGGCCTTTGGTCCCTCTGTTCACTTTGTTTGGGTAAACACAGAAAGGAAGGTGACTTCACTTTGTTGTTAGGCCCCAACCATCACTTTCTTTAGGCATATGATTCTGGTGGACTTCCTCAGCGTCACATTAGCCGCCCGGGCCCGCCATTTCTATATTTCCCGCCTTACTAAAAGACCCATTCCCTTCCCCTCACTCCCTTCTGGTTATTCCCACCACCACTTACATCCGTATCCCTCTCATGGTTTGGTCATAGTCAATCCCTCTCTTTGTTCGTTTCACCCGGCTAGCGTAGAGGAACAAGCGCAAGAACTAGCTAGTGAGGTGGGGATGATGGCCCAGGGGACTATTGTATAGGAATAAGCTTATAAGCCAAACTCTTATCGTAAATGAGGGAGGGCTTATCAGCCCATCAATAGAAGTATGAGATGAGGTAGACCAGCCCAAGAACTATCACGAGGTAAGGATGCTTCCCAGCCCAAGAACTATCACGAAGTACAGGATACTGCTTATCAGCCCGACAACCATCTAGCGAGGGCAGTCCGAGGTTGACCAGCCCAGCTAGCGAGAATGCTTCCCTGCCCAACAACTAGCACGAGGTAAGTATGATAACTAGCCCAACTTAACTAGCATGAGTCCTAGTTAACAGATTATAACTACACTATTTGGATGGGTTCGTTCCCAGTGATTCTACCAACTAGCTATTGGTTCAATAGCTCCGGTTCTTATTCTTTGTATTTTTCGTCTTCTCGTGACTAGACTATTAGTTCAATGAGCAATATATTGCCCATGGTTAAGCGAGCAACGGTTCGACAATGGTTAAGCAAGCAACTGGTTCTTTCATTAGCTATCTCAAGTGCCCTTCCACCTGCCAGAGCCACCTAGGTAGGAATCCTAATAGAAAGGCCACTAAGCTACCTTCTTCATAGACACATGCAATATCCTATGCCTTCAGCTTAAATAAATGACCTAGGGGATCTTCCATCTAAAAGAGCAAGGTGTCTTAATCAGATTTACGGTCCTAGTCTTGGCACGTACCACCCCGAAAGGATGGGCCTATTGCTAAACGGGTTGTGACCGTGTCCGTTATAAAAGGATTTCAAGTTCCCTAAATGTCAAGCTCTATGTTTCAATGTAAATGGTTATGGGGAGTGATTTGGATGCTTAGCCCCCCCCCCCCGATTTCTCTTTGTCCAGATAACCCTATGAGCCCTTCCTTCTTTCCTTTCTTTCTCAAGCACGTTTGTTAATAAGTTCTAGTTCTAAAGAAGAGCCAAAAGTAGGATTGTGAAATAATAGCTATAAGCAACAACAGTTTATGAAGACAAGTCCCTTTCCTATGCATATTCCATAGAAGATTCCGGTGGGGTTTGAATCATGTAAATATGCATGGGTTGACCCATCAAAACTTAGATTAATAAGCAATTGGGGTTGTTTCCAGTCCCTTCATTTCAGTGAATCTTCATGGAAAAAGATCGGCATACTCACGAAGCAGAGATACAATCCCTACTACCATATGCTCATCCTAGTAATCCCCTATAACATATAGTTTTGACTCATCCTTGGTCCCAATGTTAGCCTGCTTTGTTCACAATGGCTCATGGTAATACATTGGATTGTTGGAATCCCTTGTGTCATATACTATGTAGTGTCTTTATGTTTCTTCGAACCACAGATGCTAAAGCCTCTTTACGGGGTATACATCTATGGGGTCTCTTTTTGTAGGTACTGCAACTACAGGGTCGGCCTTTATGTGGACTTCCTATGTGGGGTCTTCCTCTATGGAATCCCCCTCTACGGAACCTACATTCAAACTCTATGGGTGGTCCATCTGTGGGAAACACTATATGTACTGAATTACCCTTAAAAATTTTGTATTCTCTCCACACTGACTGACAAGAGTTCTATCACTTTACTGTAGCTTCTCTTCTAGGTGATGAGTATAAAGCCAAGCCCGGTAACTAGGCAATTAGCTAGGCTGATTAGCGTAGTTGAATAACGCAGCAGCCACGGTCGAAGCCACAGTTGAGTAGCCAGGCATCCCAGTTGACCGAGAAGCAGTATCACCAGTGGTTGACCCGCTACCTCGCCCAACATCTCCCAAGGTTAGAAATCCAGAAGCAAAGGAAGCATCAGCTGCAGCTGTCCCACCTCTAGCTGTACCTGCATTTTTGTATCTGTACCTTTTAGCTGTCCCTGTACTAAGTGTATGCTAAGTGTATGTCTGGTTGATTGGGTAGCTAGCTGGTCTCATCAGTAGCTATCTCGGTCTCATATCCTCTGGGTAGGGGGTTAGATAGCTTGTATGATTGATGGGTAGGGTTCTGGGGTTAAGTAGCAGGGATGTAGGGCTAGTTAAGTCTATCTAGCTTGTATGGTTAATTCATTGGGATCAGTCTAGCTTGTCAGGTGAGTTCTCTTTCGATGGGTATGTATTGTTGTGTGGGTGATAGGATGTATAGGTAGCTTGTATGGCTAGATAGCTTGTATAGATTGGTTGTAGGTGGGATTAGTACCATTCAAAGTATCACTCGTAGTAAGTATCACAGTCTTACAAGCGCCGACTCCCTTCGTCTCAATAAAGCGCTTGACGAAACGGGAAGAGCAAGCAAGAAAACGGCCCCCTATATATTCCCCATGCATCTCGATTCCTAGCTAGGATGGAAACAATCATTGCTGGACTGGTGGGTTTATGGACTAGGCGGCTATTTGGTTTGGGACGGTCATACAAACAAATTGAACCTAGAACCTATTCTTCGAACCTCTACATTACATTGACGCAACCTCTCTCTCGACCTCTACAAAGAACCTACGGAAGGCCCTCTTACCTCTTACTCTTACCTCTTTCTATCATAGCCTTACTCCCATAGCTCACAGAAACAGATAGCATACCGGGCATATATTGCTTATACATATTTCTGACTGTCTACGAATCTGAATAGGAGCTATCTAGCTCTGACTGTCAAGGCAGCTAGGCCTCCCGTCTCTAGACAATGGCCGCACCTTGAAGCAATTACAACTGGCTATGCCCGGTAGCTATTACTGGCTATGTCGGGTGGTCTCCGCGTAAATCAGCTATGTTGTCCCTTCCTCTCTGCCTGTTGCGTATGGCTGCTACAATGTGGGCTGTGGGGCTGGTGCTACGTGGTGGGAGATCTTCTATGTCTGGTTGGTAGGGGAGCTATGTATCTCTGCTATGTGGGGTTATTTCTGAATGTAATATGAACTTAAAGCAGTTAATAATCATATATAATGCATGTTCATTCCCTCCATCTAGCCCACTCAGGTAACCACATTACCAAGGCTCCATATGGTTATAGTATATATTTCGAGTACCTCCCCGCCTCGAGCTCGACCCTCGAACCTCCAACTCACCCTACGGAGCTGAAATGACTCGGTTTGATTCAGAATGCGTTACTTATGGTGGCACCTGTTTTGTTTGGAATCATCCCCAGAAACATAGTTCATTCACGCTAGGAAGGAAGTGCCTGTAAGAGAGAGGTGGCACCGACCAGATAGTAACTCATTGATTCGATTGATCGCGTATTCAGGGGGACGGTACAACGGGCGGACGATTCACTGTCCACCGCGTCGGAATAAGTAAGAATAAGAACGTAGATGGTCAAATTCGCTATGTTCGTGGGGATACGTGTGGCTATTGGGAATCGCAAAATGTGTATCGTAGCAGCATGCACCGGTGTCTTTCTCGTCGCAATGTAAATCCGGTGATCGCGGGTATCGAGCGGTATCATTCCTAATGTGGGGCGTATGATGTTGTATCGAGTGGTAGCGATCCAAATAATGGGGCAAGCTGTAGCGATCATTGCTTCGCGGTAGAAATCATCATCCCTCATCGAATAACATCATTTGTGTAACCAAGCTCTAAGCTGCTGAGATAATGTTTAGCATCGGGGCCCCCCGTACCAGTGTAGTCTGTTTCGGGCTGACAGAAAGGGGCAAGAGGAAATGCGTATGGCATGTTGTACTTGGGTAGTCAGATAGAACGATATGGGCAGGTAAGCAGAAAGTTTCATGTGTATATCTGCCCTTGCCAACGCTATTTCCATCGTTAATTGCTCATTTCCATCGTTATTTATTGCCAACGCCAATCAGCATAAACATCTAACTCGACATGCATTGTACCTACCTGATGCATGCAAGTAACTTCATCGAACCTGAATTGTGTAACCATTGTTGGTAACCACTTCCATTGGTAAGCAAACCAAATTGGGAACACATACCTTGCTTTCCAAACTAACCCACCTGAATACCTAGACCTGGTAGCCCTACTTGCTTAATGAATCACTTAGTCAAATGAGTGGGTACTGCTGCTATAGACTTCTCTTGTAGTAACGGGATCAATCTTGCCCTTCTCTTTCTTACTGTCTTCACCCCAGGGTATGGATGGACGGAGGAAGGTGCCTTTATCCCTTATAAACCAATTCATTTAGCCAGGAATCGTGAGTAGACACGACACTCTCGCTATTCACCATATAAATCCCTTGCCTTATGAATTCTTCTGGGTACCACATATCACCTTCTGGGTACTGCTATGGATCTGCTCCTACTTATACTGCTTGCTACGGATAGTTACCCACCTTCAGACCTATAACTCCCTATACACTTGATTAATTAATCCACTGGGTATTGCTATACAAAGGGACGAAAATTTCATCTTGGAAAATGAAACAGTTCTTGAGGAGGATTCTAATGAACATCAAAGAGGATACATGAATGCTTTGTCAGCCCAGCAGTGACAATTTTCACTCAGAAGTAGAGACGTGCCCATAAATCCAATTCAGAAAAGGAAGGCGACAACAACGCCAAAGAATGATCCTCCCATTGTGCAGAAAAAGGGAAGAGACACAACTAATCCTAGTACCAGCAAAATGCCATCAGCAAATGAAAGATCTAATCAGCCAAGTGTATCAAAGGAGAAAACTGAAAAGAAAGATGTTTCAGCTAAAGAGGTAGACAAAACTTCAGTTTTTAACTTAGAAAATGAAATTGCCAAGTTAAAAGTATATATTCCTTTGATTGAGTTGATGAAAAACACTAGCTATAAAGGTCAGGTGTCTAAAATTTTGAATTTAGATCCATTATTTGATATGGTAAATGTGGAGGACATTCAACCTGAGTTGATTTTTGGTCTAGCATTGGAAGGTCAGTCAAGATAATGATGTAGCTCCTTTTTACATTAGCCTTAGGGTGCATGATTATGTGTTACATAATGCTATGTTTGATTCCGGAGCCTCTCATAATCTCATGCCTAAGGCCATCATGGAGAAATTGGGATTGGATATCACCAGAAAGTACCATGACCTTTTCTCTTTCGATTCTGGTAGAGTAAGATGCATTGGTCTTATCAAATATTTGGTGGTCAGTTTGGATCGGATTCCAGCTAAAAATGTTTTGATGGATGTGGTTGTGGTGGATATACCTCCTAGATTTGGCATGCTTCTTTCCAGATATTGGGGAGCAAAGATTAAAGGGACAATGCATCTTTATTTCTTCTATGCTACCATTCCCGTGTTCGGTCAAATGAGGAAATTATACCGGGAGCAAAAGATGAAGTACATGACTACTAGCAAGGAGAAACCGGTAAATCATCCAATCAACTATGTACATACTGATTTAGAATCATTTGTTTTATATTCAGATAGCTTTAATGATGTAAATAGCCAAGTAGTTGAAGTAGAAGACATTCCAGAGATCATTGAAAATTTCAGAGAGGTCTTAAAGCAAGAAAGACAAAGATTTGATAGTACCGCTGAGCAATTAGCCTTCCGACAGCAACAACATATTGATGGACAACAAACATAGTTTCAGCATTTGGAAGAGGACAAAGCAGGCCTGTGGAGCATGGATTTTGATGGCGCCGTAGGAAGGGAAGGTGCTGGAATTGGCATTTGGATACGCAACCTTGTTTTTTCCCCAAACAAAGTGCTAAGCAATGTAAGGGTCTGTTCCTATAAACTAGCTTTTGACTGTTCAAATAATGAGGTTGAATATGAGGCTTTAATTGCTGGTTTAAAAATTCTTAGAAAGTTAAAAGCTAAAAAGATCTGTGTATGGTGGCTCCAAGTTGTTTATCAAGCAAGTGAAAGGAAAATACCAAGCTAAGCATCCTCGAATGCGGGCCTACCGCAACGCAGTATTAGATATCTTGAGAGTATTTTTAGAGTACACTTTGACATGTGTCCCTCGTGTTCAGAATGTCATTACAGATTCACTTGCAACAACAGCAAGTAATTTGAAAATTCCGATGAATTCAAACAACAAGTTTGAGATTGATGTGAAACATCGCCCAGCTGTCCCCGACAATCAAAGGTATTGGCAAGTGTTTCAAGATGATGAAGAGATCAATGAATTTCTGCAAAATGAAGGTAAATTCATAGACACTTCTATTGATGTGGAGTATGATGATGGTGAGGCGGATATAGAAGTCAATCATATGGAAGTTTTGCAGCTGAAGGACAACGTCATTTCTAAAGGTCTAATACCTTTAGAGGAGCTTTTCGATCAGGATGATGTGGCCCGAAAACCAAGCTTGTTGCCAACAGAGAAAGGAGTTGACGATGTGAACATTGGATCAGCTGAAATCCTAAAATTTTGAAGTTATCAAAAGCATTGCCTCCATAGGTAAAAGCAAAGTATATCAATTTACTATCTTCTTTTGCTGATGTATTTGCTTGGGATTATTTAGATTTGAAGTCATATGACACAAGCATAATTCAACATGTCATCTTGATCAAGCCAAATCAAAAGCCTTTTCGTCAGAAGTTAAGAAGAATAAATCCAAAGCTGTTGCCTTCAATTGAGAAAGAAGTGAATTGGTTGTACAAAGCTGGTATCATTGTCCCCATAAGATTTTCAGATTGGATTTCAAATTTGGTGCCCATGCACAAGAAAACAGGTGAGATTCGGTTATGTATTGATTTTAGAAATTTGAATAAAGTATCTTTGAAGGACAACTATCCATTGCCTAAGATGGATCACGCACTTCAAAGAGTAGTTGGAGCATCCCGCATGTCACTACTCGATGGGTATTTGGGTTATAACCAAATTCTGGTCCACGAGGATGATAGAGACAAAACAACGTTCACCACTCCGTGGGGAACTTTTCACTATGCAAAGATGCCTTTAGGATTGAAAATTGCTGGTGCAACCTTTCAGTGAGCGATGGATATCGCATTTGCTAATGAAAAATATGTTTTTCTAGTTGTTTATCTTGATGATTTGACAGTTTTCTCTAACTCAGATGAAGAGCACCTCTATCATCTGAAAATTGTATTTCAGTGGTGTAGAAAATATGGTATATCTCTAAATCCAAAGAAGAGTCTGTTTGCCATGGATGAAGGCAAGCTTCTCGGTCATATTATATCAAAGGAGGGCATCCGCATCGATCCATCTCGGGTGGAAGCCATTCAAAAGATTGATTTTCCTCGAAGTAAGAAGGAAATCCAATCATTCAATGGTAAGATGAATTTCTTACGTCGCTTTGTACCCAATCTTGCAAAACATTTAAGGGAAATCACAAACATGCTAAAAAAAGATAGTGTAGTGAAGTGGACCAAGGAAGCAATTAAGTCTTTCAATTTGGTGAAATTGGCCCTTTCTTCAGCTCTGATTTTGATAAGCCCGGACTATACTTAGGATTTCATTTTGTTTTCATTTGCCTCAGATCATACTATGGCAGCGGTCTTGATGCAGAAAAGAGACCAGCTTGAGAAACCCATTGCATTTTCAGCAGAACCATAAGGGATGCGGCATTAAAGTACAATATTATTGAAAAGCGAGCTCTCACTTTGGTAAAGGCATTGAAAGATTGTCAGGTTTATATTCTGCATTCTCACATCCTTTCTTATGTCCCTAACGCTATTGTTAAAGATGTCTTAGTGCAAACAGATCCAAAGGGGAGAAGAGGTAAATGGATTGTCGCCTTATTGGAATATGACATGGAGATCAAACCGACAAAACTCATCAAAGGACAGGGTTTGGCTAAACTAATGGATAAGTCAAATTTGCATGCCTTGGACATTAATCTCATTGCTGCTATGTCCGAGGAAGAAGAAGAGAGTCTGCCCGCTCAGGTATCAGAAATTTTTCTTCTTTCTCCTTGGTATTCAAACATTGTTTATGTACTCCAAAATCTGTCATCACCACCTGGAATGGCTAAGAGCAAAAGTAGGACCCTAAAATTGAAGGCTGCCAAGTTTTGTATCATGAATAATGCACTCTATTGGAAAGATCCCAGTGGTGTCTTGCTCAACTGTTTGGTTGAAGAGAGGCAAAATAGGTTATGGAAGACTTTCACGAGGGAGATTGCAGAGGCCATCTTTTCTAGAAGACAACAACCAATAAAATTTTGAGAGCGGGATATTATTGGCCAACTCTTTTTGCTGATGTGTACAAAACAGTAGCAAACTGCCATGAATGTCAGATTTTTCAAGGTAAGAGGAAATTGCAGCCTTTACCACTCAAGCCCATTGAGGTAAGTGCTCCATTTCAGCAGTGGGGTTTGGATTTTATTGGTGAGATCCATCCTTCTTCTTTAGTGAAACACAAATGGATCCTCACAGCAACAGATTATTTCACCAAATGGATTGAGGCGATTCCCACGAGGTAGGCCACTAATTTGGTAATCATTTAATTTCTTGAAAACAACATTTTGTCTCGCTTTGGCTGTCCAAATAAGCTGATCACTGACAATGCAACAACCTTTAAATCTAAAAGAATGATTGACTTTTGTCATAAATATCAAATCACTTTGGGGCACTCAACTGCCTATTACCCCCAAGGTAATGGATTGGTGGAATCCTCAAATAAATCTTTGGTCAACATTATCAAAAAGCTGCTGGGAACGAACAAGAAAAGTTGGCACAAAAAGATGGTCAATGCACTTTGGGCAGACAGAGTAAGTCAAAAGAAATCTATAGGCATGTCTCCTTTTGAACTCGTGTATGGTGTGGACACAATCTTCTCGATCTCTATTGCAGTCCCGGTGATTAAACTCCTACAAGAAGCGGGCAATGAAGATGATCATTTGCAGCGGATAATCAATCAAATGATTCATTTGCAGCGAACTAGAGAGGAGGTATTTCAGAACACTTTCAAGCTGCAAGAGAGAATCAAGAAGATATATGATTGAAAGGCAAAGGCAGAAAAGTTTCAAATAGAAGACATAGTGCTGAAATGGGATGCAAGAAATGAAGAAAAAGGTAAGCATGGCAAGTTTGAAAATATTTGGAAAGGACCTTTTAGGATCGCTGCATATCGGGGCCAAAACGCTTTCCTTTTGCAAGAAATGAATGGAGAAGACTATCCTAGTGGGCCGGTCAATGGTCGGTTACTCAAACGGTACTATTTGTGAAGAGTTTTCTGCTATCATATGTATCATTGTACATACCGGTTTGTTTAAATTCCATTGCAAGTGTGTACTATTTTCATTCTTTCAGTTTAGGGCCCGAGGTGAAAGCTATAAAACTGAGGTTTGATTTCAGTTTTGGTTTGGTTTGTTTGAGTCAGGTCTTTCAGTCGATTTCAATCTTGAAATTGGGTTAGTTTTGAGTCAAATTTGAGTCCTGAAATTGAGTTAAGAGTTTGGTTTTGGTTTGTCGAAGTTATTGACTCCATAACCCAATGGACGAAGGCACTATCTACCCTCCCAAAGATCTGCTGTTCTTGGCACCTCCAAGGAGCTACCATCCCCATTGGAGCCAAAGTTAGTGTCGGTATCTTCATCCCTCCGTCAGAGATTAAATTCTCTTGTTGCATTGCATATTAGGTGTCTCGCTCAGTCAGTTGCATTCCATTAGGAGCATGGATCATCTGATGGTAGTGGCTTGCTGTACATTTTCCCTCATGTCTTTTACCTACTGGCCCATTTCCATTCATCAAGATCATCTGCAGTCACTTTTGTCTTTAAATTTACAAGAGTCATTTCTAGGGTTTCAGTTTCATTAGGTCTAGGGTTTCATCCCCTGCAAGGCAAACAAAAAATCAAGTCATTCAGTTCATCAAAGGAACAAATAAAGTAAATTGCCCAAAAAACATAGTTGGAAATGTAAGTCACATTGCAAACATTATAAAAGTGGGTTTTATGAAGGAAAAATCAAAAGCTCTTGTATATAAATCATTTTTTACAATTCAAAAAGCTCATTGGCATTCAAGAAGAAAGATTGAGCAAAGTGAAAGTCGTGTTGGAGAAAGGAAGCAAAATCGCAGCAAAGGTTCTCAGTTTCAGAGGCGTGGCACATTGGGTGAGCGGCGTGGCGCATACAAGTGGCACGACGCATTGGGCTGCTCTCCCCAGTGTTAAAATTATACTGGCGCGGCGCATACAAGAGGCGCGGCGCGTTGGGATTGTGGCGCGGTGCATAGAGCTGCCAAGTTCGATTTCATTATAAACTTCCTCAAATTGCCAAAATTGCTCAAATCTTCTAGTGTGCAAGTAAGTCAAGCCCTTTTCCTTGCTAGTGAAAGAGTTTTGCTTAAACATTTATGGTGGTTTAGTGTGAAAAAAATCAAACCCTACCTCTTTGCAATTTTTCAAAAAAAAAACAATTGCCTAGGGTTTGCATTTGTGATTTTGCTGCCAAGTCCACTCCACCACTCCCTTACGCTTTGACTCCTCCATTTATTTTCCAGTTCATCTACTCATTCCCTAACTACCTTATTCCTAAAAAATCATTCACCCCTATCCCCAATTCCCATTTTCTCAAATCCTAAATTACAAAATCCCCAAACCCTAATTGTTTTCCCTAAGCTTACATATTATTCCCTAACCCCCTATTTCCCAAAAAACCGGTCATAATATTCCTAAAACCCCTCATACCCTCTCTCTCCATAGTTCCTCATACCTTCTTACCCTTGGTGGCTGAAAACTAAAAACACCATAAAAATCTTCATACTCATCAAGAAAACTCACTTACTAGAGAACATGGAGTCTGATCCTTCATATGACCGAGATGAAGAGACAGACAGTGACTCTCCTACAGAAATGCATGCACCAAGGAGACCCCACAAGGGTGGCAAACATATATGAGAGGAGCCTACTACACTTGCCGAGCTCCAGGTTTGCCCTCTTGCCATCACGTGCTTCCAACACCAATACTGTTACCAGTTCTGCGAGATGGTTGCTAGAGTCCAGTATCATCATGAGTTGGCCAGGTTGTTTGTGCTTCATCTACATAATGGCCAAGCCACTCTAGCTGGTGTAACATTCACCTTGACGCCAGAGTCTATTTCTCTAGCAACCAACATTCCTAATATTGGAGAGCAGTGGAATAAATGGCAACAAATTGACAAGGAACATTATGAACCATACATCAAGCCCAGTTATTTGAGACAACTCAGCAGAGTTTTTCCCTTTTGGTACCTGAAAGATTCATATGCTCATTTGATGAAACTTATAATGAAATATTTCAACTGTGAGGGCCGGCTTTCTCGCCTATATGCCTATCATATCAGATTGTTGATGCACTTTACCAGGGTGAGAATGATGATCTTCCCTACATGTGCCGAAATATTGAGAATATGACCACCCTAGTACAACAAAGGACTCCTCAGCAGCAGTTTAACAGTATATATCACCTATCAAAAGGGCACTAGACGGTTGTTTGCAACAACAAAGCAAGTATTATCTCCACTCGGGGTGGAAGGGGTCTCGCTTCCTTCATCAACACAACAGTTTCTGGACAAGGGAAAGAGACCATAACATGATGAGGGGCCTTGAGGTGTGCAGGAGACCGATTTCATTCTCATTCAAGATGATGACACTGATTTGGGCCCACAAAGCTCAAGCTCAAGGAGGTCATCCAAGAGCAACAGGCAGACATCAATGCTTTTTCCCTCAACTTAGAAAGAGCTACTTGGATAGTAAAGTACCTGGAGCAAAGAAACAAGCAGCTAGAGGACCAACAAACCATTATGGAGTTGCAAAACATACGAGAAAACCGCCAAGCTGCCAAGAAGAGGAAAGTGAAGCTCACATCACTTGAGTAAGAAATCAATGCAGATCGAGAATCATGGCTTGAGAGAGTGAACATCCACCTATAAAGGTTGCTAGAGAAGGATAACAGGGAGAAAGCAATGTTGAGGCATATGGCCTACCATTACATGGCGAGGAATAAAAGTTGCAAGGCAAGAATCAAAAGCTTGAAAGCAAAGTTGAAGAGGGCATCGAGGAGGTGAAAGGAGCAAGATAGACTTCAGGTATTGGCTAAGGCTTCCTTGGCCCAATATAGCACATTATGGAGAACACTCAGCCCAAATTTCAAAAAATTTGGGGCACTTTTTGAATTTTTGGAAATTTTGGGCTAAAACACAGAATTTTCTGCCCAATGCGCCACGCCACTTGGCACTAGCTTTTGATGGAGGCCTCCAAATGAAGAAAACTCAGAATTTTTGGACTTTTCTTGGAAAAATATGCATGCCTACCAATGGCCAAGAAATTTTGACAAGTTTTGAGCCCCCAAAAAGGTCAAAAACACCCCAAAAATGACCTTTTTGACCCTATTTGGACACACAGAAAGTAGTGTTGGGAAAACTCAATTTTGGAGAAGCAAATGGAGGCTAAATTCAAAAATTCCACTTGTTTTGGAAACTAAACAAGAAACACTTTCCAGCAAGAACACTTGGAGTATATTTTGACATGGGGAAGGCCTCCAAAAGTGGCTGCAAACATGCGCTACACATAGGGAAATCAGCATGGCGCATTGGGGAAATTTTGCTCAGTTTGACCAAGTATACTCTGTTTTTCGCCTAGCTGCTTGATATTTTGACTCTTCTTCTTCTCAATGTCAAACTCGTGAGGTAAGTTAATGTAAATTGATGGATCTAGATGTAATTATGTTAGATTTTCACTCATGGAGGTAGATTCATCCATCAAAAAGTAGTTTGCAACTGAATGAATCAATTCCCTAGTTTTTAGAGGCAAGTTGTTCCACTGCCTAATTTTTAGTTCTCAGTTTAGAATTTGTTGGAATAGCTCCTAAACTTATGAGCTAAACCCCTAGAGGCTAGGAGGAGTTATGGTTTGTCTATATCTTGTGATTTTTCAGTCATTAGCATGGTTGGACTTTTGAGAAAGCTTAGAGCTTCATTGTATTCACATTTTAGCAGTTTTGGCTAAGGAATAGAGACCAGGGTTTGTAGCACTCTTTGGGATTCATGTGGCATTTTGTTTTGGTATAGTGTTTTCTTCTGTAATTGTGAGTTCACTTATCTTTTATGTATGTCATTATCTATCTTGTTTCTTCTTAACTAAAACAAACAAGAATATAAGTAGAATCCATTGAAATTGTAGTGCTCTACTTAGGGTTTGCTTAGTTATTGATGTTTTCAGCTGTTTGAAGAGGATCCCTGAGGTTTTGGAGCAGTCTACCTTTTTTCTCTGTTTTTCTTTGCATGTCCCCAACGAGGTGGGGATATAAGGAGTTAGTGCTTGAACTGGTCAAACCTTTGCAAGAACAACCTCGCAAATACCGATGGCCTTCCATGGCAAATGAAAAGAACGACAAGGGGTCAGGAAATCCTATCAAAATCTTGCTCAAAGAAGCCCTCGAGCGACAAAGGAACGCGATGATGGACAACTTTGCCCATATCCTTTAGCGGCTACCCAGAGTTCACTCATCGGCTTCCAGCAACTCCTCTAGAAACGCCACTCCCTTTAAGGTACAAGTTAATTTGGAAATCCCCATCTTCGAGGGTCAAATAGACACAAATGCCGTAGATAAATGGTGAAATCTGCTAGAGGGTTATTTTTCTGTTCATGATTTTTCCAGTCGAGAAAAGATTATTTTCACTCTTCTCAAAGCAGCTGCCTACATCAAGGATTGGTGAGAAACCTACTGTGAGCTGAAGGATGAAATTACGGGCTCACTATTTTCATCTGCACCCACTTGGGATTCATTCCAGGATGCCATCAAGGAGCAATACTACCCTGTCGGAAGTTATGAGGATCAATAAATAAAGTGGACCTCGCTGCAGAAAGGAAGGGACCAAGACGTGCCAGAGTTTACCAATATTTTCCATACCCTTCGAACAAAGTTGGGTATTAAAGAGTTGGAGCAACATTTGGTACTCAAATACCACGGATGCCTGCACAAGTACATCTAGGAAGAAATAGAATTCCTGATCATCCCCTCGCTTGGCACGACATACCGATATGCCGTCAAGGTCAAGCAAAAGTTTAAACAAAAGAAGCGAGACTTTGGATCTGCGAATTTGAAGCAAGGGAAGGGTACCCCCAAATTGCAGAACAAAGGACAAAACCAAGGCGGGACGACCCAAGACAACCCGCCAAAGCTGCAAGCAAAGAACAATGCTGTGAAGCCGAAAAAGGACATGGGAAAGTGGTGTGAGTTCCATAAGAGCTCCACTCACAACACAAGTGAGTGTCGGGGCCAAGCAATCATTGGTGGCTGAGCTAAAGATTTCAGAATGAGATGCATGTTTCGACTTTGAGTCAGAACCCGACAAGGGGAATGACTAAGGGAAGCAGATTATCGATGCAGAGCCCAACGCCATTGTTGCCACCACGAAGATCCAGAAGGAGGAACCCGAAG
>APFE030574773.1:0-24573 GCA_000404065.3 Pinus taeda
ATGGAGGGATGTATAATCTTCCTAGGGTATATAACTGGTTGAAACCTTTGAATACAGAAGATATCAGGCTCCACACCCAACAATCTCCCACTTGGAGATTGATTATAACAACTCCACCGCTGCTTCATTTGCTAGACAATGACTCCACTTTGGACCTGGTTGTTTCTCATCTTCTTCATCATACTTGAAGGCCAATTGAAACTGAGAAAATTCCCAGTTTCTCCCTGGTTACAACTTTTGTTAACATATCTACATGACTCTAGATAGTGTGTATCTTTTCTAGCTTCAATTGTCCATCTTCCAACGCTGACCATATGAAATGGTACTTGAGCCGTATATGCTTAGTCTTGGAATGAAATGTAGAGTTCTTTGCAAGATGTATGGCACTCTGACTGTCACTGTATAACCTACCTAACTCCTGCTTCTTACCCAGTTCATCCAGAAACCTTTGTAACCAAATCATTTCTTTACTAGCCTCTGTAGCAGCAACATACTTTGCTTCTGTTGTTGAGAGTGCAACAACACTTTGTAGTTTTGAGACCCAACTAACAGCTATTCCACCTACAGTAAACACATACCCTATTGTGCTCCTCCTGTTATCTCTATCACCCACCAGATCTGCATCAACATATCCCTGTAGAGCAATGTTTGAACCACCAAAGCATAATGCTTGGTTTGTGGTACCTCTCAAATACCTAAGAATCCACTTCACCGCCATCCAATGTTCTTTTCCTAGATTGTTCATGTACCTACTTACAACTCCCACTGCATGTGCAATATCAGGCCTTGTGCAGATCATTGCATACATTAAGCTCCAACTACTGATGCAAATGGAACCTTAGACATATAAGCCATTTTTTTCTAAGTCTTGGGGCACTCCTCCTTACTTAATTTGAAATGGCTAGCCAAAGGTATACTAACTAGTTTTGCATTCTGCATATTAAACCTTTTCAACACCTTTTCTATGTACTCACTTTGAGACAATGTTAATTTGCGATTCTTCCTATCTCTATTTATTCTCATTCCAAGGATTTGTTTTGCAACACCCAAATCCTTCATTGCAAATGAGTTTTCCAATTTCCTTTTGAGCACATTTATTTCCTGGATGTTAGAACCTGCAACAAGCATGTCATCTACGTACAATAACAATATAATATAGTTGCCATCATTTTGCCTTTTGAGATAAACACAATGATCTGAGTGACACCTAGTATAACCTTGTTCAGACATAAACCTGTCAAATTTCAGATACCACTGCTTTGGAGCCTGTTTTAGGCCATACAAGCTCTTCTTCAACTTGCACACTAGTTTCTCCTTCCCTTTTACCTCATATCCTTGTGGTTGCTGCATATATATCTCGTCCCCAAATCCCCCATGGAGAAAAGTGTTCTTTACATCTAACGCTCATAGAATGTAAGATTACAGCTTGCCCTGGCTAAGACTTAGATAAGTTCTGATTGAAGTCATTTTCCCACAGAAGAAAATATTTCATCAAAATCATACCGTTTTCTTCTGTGCAAACCCCTTCACCACAAGTCTAGCTTTGTACCTTTTTCTACCTCCATCTTCTTCCTTCAACTTGTAAACCCATTTATTCTGTAATTTTGTTTTACCTGCAAGCAACCTGACTAAGTCCCAAGTCTAGTTATGTGCTAATGAGTCCATCTCTTCTTTCATGGCTTTCTCCCACTTCTTCCTGGTTTCTACCAGCACTGCTTCTTCATAACATTTTGGTTCACAAGAATCAGTCAAAAATACATAATATAATGAAGGAGAGTATTGTTCAGGGGGTCTACCTATCCTCGTAGATCTTCTAACACCACTTTCAAGTGTTTGAAGTGCTTTTTGATGTTGTGGTTGTTGTTCTGGCTATTGATCATTATGATTTTCAAGCACCATCACTTTTCCTGTGATATCATCTAGCATTGTGTATTCTTTTTTTTCTTTTCCTGCAACTAATTCTTATACAAGACCTTTTCATTGGATATTACATCTTTACTCCTAATGATTTTGTGATTTTCATAATCATATAAGCAATAACCAAAATCATTAACACCATATCCAATAAAGGTACACTTCTTTGATTTTGCCTCAAGCTTTGTTCTATTTTATTTGTTAATGTGGACAAAGGCTTCACAACCAAAAGTCTTTAAAAAAGAGTAGTTTACCTTTTTACCTATCCATGCCTCCTCTGGATACCACCATCCAAGGAACTTGAAGGTCCTTTGTTTATTAGATAAACAACAGCATCTGCCCAAAATTGTAAAGGCAATCATGCATGTAATCTCATGCACCTTGCATGCTCCATGATTGTCCTGTTCATCCTTTATGACATGCCATTTTCTTGTGGTGTTCTTGGAACTGTCTTCTCTCTATGAATTCCATTTTCTGAACAGTACCTATCAAACTCTTTATTGCAATAATCACTGCCATTATCTGATCTGAGACACTTCAACCTTTTTCCTGACTCATTTTCAACCAAAGCTTTCCATTTCTTGAAAGTATAAAATACATCAGATTTATTTCGAATACAATAAATCCAGGTTTTTTTGTTTGCATCATCAATAAAAGTAACATAATAACAAGAGCCACTAAGAGATGATACCTGAGCAGCTCCCCATACATCTGTATGCACAAGCTCTAATTTTTTTCTCTTCTTTTCTTTCCCAACTCTAAGGAATTTGAATCTCTTTTGTTTTCCATAATCACAGTTCTCACAGAATTTTAAATCGACATGCTTCAAACCTGGCAACAAATTTCTTGAGTTAATAATCTGCATCCCCTTCTCACTCATGTGGCCGAGCCTATGATGCCACAATGTCGTACCTTCTCTTATAGAGGTTAAAGCATTAACATAATTAGAAATACTATTGCATAAATACAATGTACCAACCTTTCCTCCTTTCGCTATTATCAGGGATCTTTTAGTGACCTTCCAGGTTTTATCTGTGAAAGTAGTTACGCAACCTTCACCTCCCAACTCCCCTATTGAAATCAGATTTTTCTTCATATCTGGAACATGTCTTACCTCCTTCAATAGCCATTGATTTCCATTTTGTTGTTTTATGAAAACTGTACCCATTGGAATGAGTCCCCTAAATCTACCACCCAGGCATTAATAATATTTTCTAATGAAAGAATCAAAGCATCTTGCAACACATCACCTATTACATTTGCTTTGTGATTAGTTTTTTGCTGCGCGTCTCCTTCTTTTCCCTTCTGAGACTTGTAGTCTTTCTTTAGGTGTCCTTTCTTCTGGCATTTCTAGCACACTATCCCCAATCTGGACTTGGATCTGCCTTTTCTTGACTTATTGTGATATCCAGGGCTCTTTCCTCTTTCCATTTTTCTTCCCGTAGTCTCTGTAGTCAAAGCATTACCTAATGTCTCACTAGAGCTTTTCCATATCATTTCCTCACTAAGGATTGCCTCGACAACATCATCAAACTTTAAAGTACTAGATCTAGAGACAGAGTTACTAATGGCCATAACTAAACCATTCCAGCTTTCTAGCAATGAGCATAGAAATAACAAATCCCTAACATCATCATCAAAAGTTACCCCTACAGAACTTAAAAGACTTGGAACTATATTAAAATCATTTAAATGATCAGCAATAGATCCACCTTCTGACATCTTCATATTAAATAAATGCTTCATAAGAAATCCCTTATTTGAGGCCGAGGGTTTTTCATATAGTTTTGCCAATGTCGACATCAAACCCTCTATTGTTGTTTCCTTTGAAATATTAAATGCTACCAATGTTGCTAGGCACATCCGTATTGTTCCAAGTGCCTTTCTGTCGAGAATATTCCATTCTGTGTCTGTCATACTCGTCGGCTTCTTTGTCTTTCTGCTCAATGGTAGGTATAGATCTGTCTGATACAAATAATCTTCCATCTACATCTTCCATGGCTGGTAGTTCTGGCCGTTGAATTTTTCGACCCTAAACCTACCATCTTTTGCCATTACTCCCACTCGAACCAAGAACCCTTATCTCCTGTGAGTTTATTAGCCAAATAGACCTTCGACTATGATACCAGTTGTTAGAAAATTATATATTACAGAGCAATGGAACACATAAAATATTGTAGAAATATAAACATAGAAAATGCATAAAACAATAGAGACACAAATATATGTGGTTCACCCAGTTTGGGCTACGTCCATGGAGAAATAACCAATCCTTCTCTTATTATATTATCTAGCAAACTGAAGAGATACAACCTACAGCAGATCTGCTATAACTCCCTCTTTGCTCTCAATCTCCTCTCTTTTCTTCACTCAGAATACAAATATGATAGAAGCAATACAATTCCCTCACATATAGTGAGGGGTTGCCTTCTAGGGAAAAAAACCATAAATTAAATATAACTTCTACCGTCAGATCATCCGCTTAATGAACGACCCAGATTGACTAGAAATTACTATACTTTTACAGGGAAATTTTACATTTGTTTTTAGTTTTGGGGGCACTACCCCCGAGCCTCCGGACCCCTGAGCCGGGGGGGATCACCCCCACCCCGTGTGGAGGGGTGTACAATCTTCCTAGGGTATACATTTGGTTGAGACCTTTGAATACATAAGATAATCAGGCTCCACACCCAACATAGCCTTAGGATTTGTAGCATTCTTGTTACAATACCCAGGGTCATCAGAAATTTAATCAAATCTTATTAAAGGATGATCCATAGAATTTGATATATATATATATATATATATATATATATATATATATATATATATATTTATATATGTTTACCTATATCCATGCCTTAGTACTAAGGCATGGAATAGGTTGAATTTATTTTGATTTAAGTTTTGTCACTCGGTTTCATGGTGCACTAGTCATAAAAAGGGATTTCTCAAATTTTTCAATAAATATTTTATAGTTACACTCCATGTGAACTTTAAGGAGAAAAGTATTTGCTTAAAACTATTATATACAAGCATTTTGGTCTAGATTTTTTTGGTACCTCATTATCATGTCATTATTGTTTCATGTGTGTTGGTAATAACAATGTCATTCTCCCCACAATGTCATTTCAATTCTCTTTAAAGTTTGTAATTTAAGTTTTAGTTTACAAGTCATCAAAAGCAACTATTCATGTACTCTCTCCATTATACTAAATCAATCATCACCTTGTTAATTATTGACAAATATCACATAGCTTTTACTTGAGTTTAAATTTGATTAATTTCATTGTTTTATATATATATATATGTATTATATATCTATATAGATATATATATATATATATATATATATATATATATTTATATATATATATATATATATATATATATATTATATATATATAGATGAAAAAAATGGAGTAAGAAAGAAGTAAAATTTCTATTTTTTCGTAATCGGGGTGATTCCTTAACCTCCACCCTTCAGTTGTTGCTGCTACAACACCCTATAAAACTTCACTACATTCAAATTTTAGAGCCTACCCAACTATCATATCAAGTCTCGCTTTGGTCATCAAATGTCACTTCGTGTCATTTCACATGTTTCAAGTGTTCTTAATCATTCCTAAGTGGCATCACATTGTTTAAAACATCTCTTGTGCACTTCATGGTTATAATACCTTTGTTGTTGTAAAACGATACTTTTGGTTGCGGTCACATGCACTTTTTATATTGTACTTGGAAAGTGTTTTTAAACTGGTTTTTTGATGCATACTTCTCATTGTTTGACCTTCTCTAAATTTTATTGATGAGTTGGTATGTGTCACAATTGATTTTATTTCTAAATTCATTGTGTTTTCCCCGTGTTATATTTTAGACTTAGACAAATTTAGGTTGCACAACTTAGCCCACTAAGGCTAGGAGAGTGCATAACACACACTCGAGGCTTATTCAGGACCCCTTCCTCATTCATAGTTCACCCTGGGCCCTTCTTAAGTGTAAAGCGCACTCCCGAGAAACATCCTCTCCTTTTCTTATTGAATTACACCATTCTTAATTCTTCCTTCCTCAAGTGCATGGCACATCATTAAGAAACATCATGGTGCCTTCAGTGTTCAGCTTGCACCCTACACCCTTCTTGGTCCACTTTGAGTGCATAGTGCATTAGGAAGGCTCAAGCCTGGCCCCTTCATCCTTTGGCTTGCTCTTTGCACCCTCCTTGACTTCCTTGAGCACATAACACACTTTTGAAGCATTAGTTAGACCCTCCTTCATCCTTTGGACTACTCCCTACACGCTCTCTTAAGCTTCCTCTCTCCCAATTGAGTGTACAACACATCCTAAATCCTTAAGCACTTAATTCTTTGACCTTAAGACTTTTCCTTGCACCCAGAAGCCACTTTTTTCTTTCCTAAGTTCATTAATGAACCATGAACATAAAATTTGCATGAAACATGGTAGAATAGAATATTTTTTTTGGGCTAACATTTACTTTCCATAAGTGATCTCAGTTGTAGGTATTCCAGAACAACATGACAAAGATGCATGGGGCGATATGTCAAAGGGAGCAGCTTAAGGAAGCACTGAAGAATGAAGAACATGTGATGTCACAAAATGAATAACATTGAAATCTTGATGATCGAAGTAGTCCAAAAGAATCTCGATAATCAAATACCCTTTGGATGGTAAAGGTAACACCAACACAAAAATTACGTGCAAGATCGAAGATACAAGTGGCAACATTGTCACTTTTCAAGGAAGTCCATGTCATCAGTCACTATGAGTCCATGACATTAATGTTAGTGACCTGCCATGTTCTCACCACATGATCATGTGGAAATCATGATGTAATTATGTAATTATTGTAAAGACGAAGAAGTGGAAGTCCAAAAATAATATATGGACAAAAGAGCCATATGAAGAAGTTTAAAAGTCAAATGTAATTCCAAAAGCCATTTAGAACTCCAAGATTTGTATAGAATTCCAAAGATCATTAGAAGTTGAAAATTCATATGATAAACTCAAGAGTCATGGGGATAAGAAAGGTCTTTCCTCAAGTTATAAAAGATGCCTCATTACTCAAGAAAAAGACTTTTCACCTTGGCTTCTCCCACAAGACATTAGAGAGACAAAGATAGTAATTTTGGGGAGAAAGTCGCGGCTCTAATGCTGCACTATTGGAGCTAGTAATGTTCATTGCACTCATGTATCTTGAACTTTTGCTTAATACTTGAATTCATTCATCCAACACATTTTCATGCATCGATCATGGATGTTTTGAGACTTTTCTCCTAATCTTTTCAATTTATGTTGCCCTTCATATGTACCAAAGTAATTGAACCATTTCGATCACTTTGGTGCTAAACTTGTTGGAAATGTGTTGTGATTATTTTAATGATCGTTGCATCCATGTGAACTATTTCACTTGATGTGTAATGATTCTTCATTGTTATTTGCATGGATATTTACTATATTAGCACTACTAATTTTATTTTAGAGACTCAATTTTCTTCTTTGTAGTGAAAGAACCTTGATACATCTACAATCAAACATTCCACAAGACACACTCTCTTGCTCATTCAAAAGCACATACGTGCTACTCTCTCATGCTAATTACTTAAGCCAAGGAAAATATTTAAGTAAATGGCATTCAAGCCATATTTATAGATGAAACTCCTACACCAAATAGTGTGAGGTCCAATTGGCACCTAATATTGGGGAGACCTTGTGTATGGTGGCAGGATACGACACCGTTGATCTAAAAATGGGGCACTTAGGCTTCTTGTCTAATTTTCAAAACCTCTCCCACTTCAAAAGCTTCAAATATTCCCAACTCTTCATGATTAAACAATGCGGAATAAAATCTGTGCTTGAAATAAGGTGTATGCTCATGCTTATTGCTGATTGTTTATATGTTTTTAAGTCTATTTGCTTGAACTGATATAACATCAACTAAAGCAATAGATATAATGCAGTAATAAAACAACACACATAAGATATCAATTTAATTACGAGTTCACCCAAAACTCTTGGGCTACGTCTCCATGAGCTCTAGTCAACTCAACTTGGCTCTCTGGGATTATGGCAAAGTCATTTTACAAGTTCTTGGCTCAACTCCAGCGTTTTACATAAAAACAATGGGCTTTGACACCAATTTATCCATGGATCTTGAAGCTCTCAGCTCTTCTGGCTCTCGGCTCTAGCTCTGGCTCTTAGCTTTGGCTCTGGCTCTCGGCTCTGGCTCTTATCTATGGCTCTGGCTCTCGGCTCTGGCTCTTATCTATGGCTCTGGCTCTTTAGCTCTAACTCTTAGCTTTGGCTCTAGCTCTTTGGCTCTAGCTTCTTTGGCTCTCTGCAGCTCTCTGGCTTTTCACTTGACCTCCAAATGACTCCCTCGGCTGCTCTGTGCAGTAGCTTTCCACTCTCTCTGCTCTATAACTGCTTTTAGTATTCAGCTCCTCCTCAATTGAGCTCTCTAGGCTCCTTTGAGGCATTTTCCTAGCTTTTCAGCTTCCCCAATTGTTTCCCTACATTCAATCATTCCCCTAAGGCTCTGTGGCTTCTCTGTGTTGTTTGTTCGACTGGCCATCTGGCTCTATAGCTCTGTGGCTTTCAAAATGCCTCATCATCTACCAAAACACCTACTTGTAGTGTGGAATGATGATTAGGAGCTATTACAGAAGGAATCGTGGCCATTTCATAGGCAGAAACTCAAAAATGGTCATTCTCTGTTTACACATAGAATACACAGAAAACATTATAAAACACTTCCTATCAGACTTGAAATCACATCGAATCTACCCTATAATCCATCATGTCCGCGCTTTTATTACCTTCGTAAGTCGCAACAGCCCGGGGCTTCCCCTTTGGGTGTGTCGATCACTGATCCGCTGATTCGCCAATCGCAATCGCGAATCTTAAGTCGCATGGCTTGGGGGTCCTTCCATTTGGGATTGTTGACACCGATCTGCCAATATCGGTGATCGACGATATTGCAAATCACAATATTGCATCGCCCGAGACCTTTGCCTTGGGTATACACCGCCTACCTTTGATTCGACCCACCGATCCGATCATCGGAGGTCACTGATCAGGGGTGCCTTTTGCCCGACCTTGAGTCCTCCTCTTTGCCTCGTGCGATGCAATTTTCCCTTATAACGCCTTTTAGCCCTTCTTTTGGGGTTTTTGCCTCTTTTCCTAAAGAACAAAGGGGAACTTCTTTTTGTGATACCTTCTTCATATGAAGTCTGTTTTCACCCATTCAAGTTGTGTTGGATTTAGAATGAAGAGATCTCTGTAATGAGACTATTTCTCAGAGCAGCCTGCGAATTTCATTTTCCTCTGATTTACAAAATATTTGTGCCATTTGGCACCTTTTACCTCTTATATGAAGTCTTTTAGACTTAGATATTTATCTAGGATCCATTTTTGGATCACGCCTTCCCAATAAGGAATTTTTGATCTCCAAAAGACTGATATACTGATCTGAACAGTAAATGAGAGTAACAACACCCTCTTCTTCCATCCTCCACACTCTTGCCTTTGCGTAGTGACTCTGAACCAAAGCCTTTGACCACTTTCCCTTCTGGATGTGTCAGTCATTCTTTGGAAGAACTGTCTTCCTCGTTTCCTTCCTACAGAATTCCTGCTGAAATGGTCATAGAAGGTAGTTTGAACTTCTCTGCCTTGATCATTGATCTAAGGTGGCTCAAACAAATGTGAAGTACATCTGCTTCACACAACTTTCATTTGTACATGTTTGAAAAGATGTCAACAACAACTGTTAACAACAATAGAAATACAAACAACAACTGGATGGCATAAATTTCTGCTTCAACAAAAGAAACAAATTTCACATCTTGTGAACACCTCCATGTCTTACATCTGCATACAAATGATGGATTAGATAACAAGCCCACAAAACATGCCTTTAAACAAGTGACCCTTCAAGTCAAGCATGTGGAAAAAGACCATTAGGATTGTTTTTCAAAAGATGAAACACTTCATCATTATCTCCATCTTGGGAGGCCAAGTTAACTTCTTCCATGTCAACCTTACATGCATGTTACAGCAATCAACCCTGCAAGTTAATTACACATACATGTTTAAAACAAGGAGAATCATCAACATCCCTGTGTTCATGCATATCAAGCTCATGCATGCATTTCATCCTTCAACTTTTGCTTAAGCACACTGTACTTTCGAAGCTAAAATGAATATGGTGTTGTAGCAACAAAGTGAGTCTCCTACTTAACTTCTCCATTCACCTTCTTGGTAAAATCCTGCAACTTGCATTCCATAAACAAAGAAATGCAAATAGATGCAAAATATACATGCAATCTTAATTAGATAGGAACTCTAACCATTTCTCACCAATCCCTTTCAAAGGCACTACCTCTGTTTGCACATCAGCATCAACATGTGAATCAACCGGAGACACATCATTCATGGAATCTTCCTTTCCATTTATGCCATCTTCTCTTTCCACTTTCTTCAGCTTTTGTGGAAGCATTGTTGGATTTAGAGTCCAACATTTTGCAGCAAGATGTCCTTGCTTATGGCAGTAAGTGCACTGCATGTGCATCCTCTTGACAACATCATTTTCCTTGTCCAATGGACCTTTGGCTTCTTTCTTATTTTCCTTCAAAAGTTTCCTGTATGTGGCCATTCTCTTCCAACATCTAGAAACATTATGGTTATCCAACCCAAAAAAGGAAAATGCAATTCTTTTCCCATACATATGTATAAATTTATCATGCTTTGCACAATCAAAAGGAAAATGTTTAGAACCAGATTTATACCTTTCTCTTTCACCTTTATTGACTTCATGAGGAGGTGAATCAAATGAAGAAGTGGCTCCCTTTGGAACACCATCAATCTCTTCAAGGTTGTTAGAGTCTCCCCAACTCTTTGGTTCAAGTGTGTGCTTATTAACACCTGCATCCTGCAAAATGATGTTTCAAGCTATTGCAATCCTCTTGAATACAACCTTCACACTCTGTAATGCAACTCCTTCTTGGAGTTGTTTCAATGGCCTTCATGGCAGCTTTGGAACTTTCTCCATAAGCTTTTCCATAGACAAGACCCAAATACTTAGGCCTTTCCTCAATCATTATTGGCTCAAAAATACCCACCCAAGCCTTTTCCTTCATAGCCCATCTTCGGCATTAGCTTGGAACCTATGCCTCTAGTATGTTTTTCAAAAGAACCAATATAAGCATCCTTAGAGGAATTTGAAGACAATCTGGAAATCTTTACCTCTTCTTCAAGCTGATACTTGACTAAGTCTTCTTGGGCAACAAAGAGCTGTGTCTCCAACTCATGCATCCTTTTCAGGTTCATATTTGCAATATGAAGTTGTCTCTCCATTTCCTACAATTTGTTAGAAAGAAACTGCTTCTCTTCCTTCATGTAATTCAACTTCTCTCTAAGTTTGCTACTCTTCCATCCATCCTCATACATTTCTCTCATCATATCCATCATGGTGAACAATTTTTGCTTCATGTCTTCATCAAAGAGTCTTGTGATGAAGAAAGAAGAATTTGAGGACTCATCTGTAGAAGTAGTCATTATGCCAATGAACAAAAGAACTTCAAACAAGATTAATAAAGAGATTATTCAAGTAACCTTTGGCAACAAACCTTTTGTGCTTCAAGGATTGCTTTGAGGTCCTTCGGGATAGAAGAATTCCTTCAGCCCTTCTTCCTTTTTTTCCTTCCTAGACTGAGCTATCAATAGCTTTCCCTTCACCTCTACAAACTCAAACAATAGTCAGTCTGCAAAACAAGCATACAATCAACCTCTGGCTATTTAAACACCTTTAGAAAAGAAATCTTTTCTCTGTCAATCAAGCATGCTGATATAACCTTCTTCGAAGGTGAGGTTAACCAATCTCAAGCTCTAATACCACACGATCTAAAAATGGGGCACTTAGGCTTCTTGTCTAATTTTTAGAACCTCTCCCACTTCCAAAGCTTCAAATATTCCCAAGTCTTCATGATAAACCAATGCGGAATTAAATATGTGCTTGAAATAAGGTGTATGCTTATGTTTATTGTTGATTGTTTATGTGTTTTTAATTCTATTTGCTTGAACTGATATAACAAAAACTAAAGCAGCAGATATAATGCAACAATAAAACAACACACATAAGACAACAATTTAATTAGGAGTTCACCTAAAACTCTTGGGCTACATCTCCATGAATGCTAGTAAACTCAACTAGGCTCTCTGGGATTATGGCAAATTCCTTTTACAAGCTCTTGGCTCAACTCCACTGTTTTACACATAAACAATGGGTTTAGACACCATTTTATCCATGGCTCTTGAAGCTCTTGGCTCTTCTTCTTCTTGGCTCTCACTCTTGCTCTTGGCTCTGGCTCTGGCCCTTGGCTCTGGCTCTTGGCTCTGGCTCTGTCTCTTTGGCTCTAGCTCTAGTTCTGGCTCTTTGGCTCTGGCTTCTTTGGCTCTCTGCAGCTCTCTGGCTTTTCGCTTGACCTCCAAATGACTCCCTCGGCTACTCTGCGTAGTAGCTTTCCACTCTCTCTACTCTCTCGGCTCTGTAACTGCTTTCAGTATTCAGCTCCTCCTCAATTGAGCTCTTTGGTCTCCTTTGAGGCATTTTCCCGGCTTTTTGGCTTCCCCAGCCATTTCCCAGAATTCAATCATTCCCCTGTAGCTTTGTGGCTTCTCTACGTTGTCTGTTTGACTGGCCATCTAGCTCTGCAGCTCTGTGGATTTCAAAACACCTCATCATCTGCCAAAATGCCTGCTTGTAGCATGGAATGATGATTATGAGTTGTTACAAAAGGAATTGGTGTTGTTTCATAAGCAAAAACCCAAAAATGGTCATTCTCTTTTACACAGAGAATACACAAAAAACGCTATAAAACGCTTCCTATCAAACTTGAAATCACATCGAATCCACCCTATAATCCATCAAGTCTGTGCTTTTATCACTATTTCAAGTCACAACGGCTCGGGGCTTCCCCTTTGGGTGTGTCAATGGCCGATCAGTTGATCCACCGATCACAATCACAAATCGCAAGTCACATGGCCTAGGGGTCCTTCCCCTTTGGGATCGCCAATGTCAATCCGCTGATATCGACTATCGGCAATATCGTATATTGTAATATCACATCGCTCGAGACCTTTGCCTTGGGTATACATCACCTACCTCTGATCCGACCCGCTGATCCGATCATTGGAGGTCACTAATCAGGTGTGCCTTTCGCCCGACCTTAAGTCCTCCTTTTTGCCTCATGCAATGTTATTTTTCCTTATAAGACCTTTTAGGCATTTTTTTGGGGTTTTTGCCTCTTTTCCCAAAGAACAAAGGGGAACTTCTTTTTGTGATAACTTCTTCATCTGAAGTCCATTTTCACCCATTCAAGTTGCGTTGGATTCAGAATGAAGAGATCTTTGCAATGAGACTATTTTTGAGAGCAGAATGTGACTTTCATTTTCCTCTTATTTACAAAGAATTTGTGCCATTTGGCACCTTTTACCTCTTATATGAAGTCTTTTAGACTTAGAGGTTTATCCAAGATCCATTTTTGGATCAACCATCAACATTATGGTGATAGAAGGAGGGAAGATAATTTTTTATGGATGATAACTCATCAAATTCCAATCATTCATCTTCTGGACAAGGTAGTAATATCCCGCCATCCCATATTCTATTCCTAAGGTAGGAAAGTCTTCCCAACCTCATCCAGAGTTAGCCTATATAGTTACTTACAATCAACTCCAGGAAATTCAATCTTTTACCCATCATTTTGTGAAACATATTAGTTTACTCCTAGTTTCTCATAATCTTCCTTATCACCTGAAAAATAAAGATACAACTATAACTATTGTATTGGTTATCAGTGGAAGATTTCCTTTTTCCACCCTTGAGGAATTAGCAGAGTCTTCAGAAGAAATAGTCCAGCAAGCAAAACTTCTACCTATCAACAAAGAGTACGAGGAATATCTTGTTCTTTCTGACCGAGAACAACTAACAATTGATTAAATGTGTTTAATGATGAAGGAGAATTCTTATTATATTTAGAATGGGAGGAAGAAAAAGAAGACAAAGACATGGTTGATCAAGACCTAGGTTGGATGGCCCAAGAGCCATTAGCTCTTCTAGAAAATCTTCATAGAATGTTTTAAATTTACCGGAGAATCCACAGTATGATTATTTTTATGCCTAAACATCTATAGAATTTTCTACCAAAGTTTAATCTTGACAAGAAGACCAAGGCAAATGACCATATTGATGATTTATACATGCATCTATGAATGTTAGAGGCATGATATGATGATGTTGCTTGTAGACTATTTCCTTTCATTTTAGAAGGTAAAGTAGCAATATGGTATCATAGTCTACCTGTTAATTCAATCTGTGGTTGGAGGGAGTTTAAGAAAGTTTTTTGGAAAAAAAAGTTGATGAAAAAACTTCCTCCATGTTTCTAAAAGAACTTGGAAATATTAAGATGGGGGAAAGGAGAAAGTAAAAGATTTCAATCAAATTTTAACCGTATGTTGAAAAAGTTCCCCCTAGACACACATCTCCATGATTCTATTTCTATAGATGATTATACAACTACCTTGCCAAAAAAAAAATTGTTTTTGTTAAGACAGTTACAAAGGAGACATTGGCTTTAAACTTTGTAGAAGAAATTGTCATGGAGAAATACTTGTGTGTCATTGGAGCCATTATTGATGGTGAATAATCTAAATACTCTAAGGAGACTGGAAATAGGTCTCAAGCCTCTTCAAATAAGGCTAAATAAAAGGATTATGTTGATATTGAAAGCTTGACTAAATATTTAAAAGTCACTCACTGATGAAGTATTTGAATTAAAGAGAAAGTCAAGTGAGGCCTCTACTAGTAGCAAGCCCACTAAATATTTCTTATTCAGAAGGACTAATAATAACCAGCCAGCTAAATTCAAAGCTAATATTTTGTTTTGAATTTTGAAAGCATAGGCATGGACAACCACTTCTCCTTGCATCAGGAATGGAATTCAGAGAAAACTTTCCCACAATGGAACCACAACATGACCACAACATGTAGTTCATATTGTTGATACTTGCTAGGAGATGAGAAGTTTGAGCAAGTAGAGGAAAGAAATTATGAGCCTACCAAGGTTGAAGAAAGTCCAAGTAATTGTTGACTCAGAAGTGGTCACTCATTAGGTATGGAATACTATCCATTGTGTTTCACCAATTTTAAAAGGCTACTAGTAGGAGGTATGGCAACTTTTTACTTATTTTAAAACTTTTAATATTATTTATTTTCCTATAATTAGAAATGCTACCATAGAAACATTAGCTAATGAAACTACTAGAATTTCACCTTTGAAAAATGTTTTTTTCTATAAAAATCATATATAAATCATCTATTCTTGATAACCTAACTAATTTTTGTATTTTCAATGACGAAAAACAAATATTGCATTTTATGGATAATGTGCATGTGTTCAAAGATGCGACCATCAAAGAAGATGAGAGCGACAAGGCTTTGCAAGAAGTAACTGATGTAATGAAAGGAAATATTATGCCTAAAGGCATAGTGTCCCTGGAAAAACTATATGACTTGCAAATTTTGTTCATAGGACCAATTAATACTAAGGTTCAGAGATTGAATCTATCATGTGAACAAATCAACATGGGAACTCAAGACAATCCAAAATATGTAAACCTCGATACATGTTGTTCTCCACAAGAACAAAAAGCATGTGTATAACTTTTCAAACAATGTTGTCATCTGTTTGCATGGACTTACGATGATTTAAATAAATATGATACTTGTATTATCTAGCTTATCATTCTATTAAACAAGGGGTGAAACCATTTCAACAAAAGTTAAGGAAATTTCATCCAATGCTTGAGCACCTCATCTAAAAGGAATTAAGGAAGCTACTAAATGCTCAACTCATTTTTAAGTTTATAAATTCTACTTGGGTTTTGAATTTGGTCCCTGTTAGGAAGAAGTCTGGTGAGATAAGGTTTTCGTGTCGACTTTTGTAATCTCAACCGGGGATCAAAAACAGATAACTATCTAGTGCCATCTATGGAACAAATACTCCAAATGGTTCCTAGGATAGAGATGTTCTCGCTACTAGATGATTTATCTAGATATAATCAGGTGTTAGTGGCAGAACTAAACCACCTCAAGACCACTTTCAAGACCAAGTGGGAAAATTTCACCTTTAACAACATGCCATTTGGACTTATTAATGCTAGAACTACATTTTAAATAGCCATGGAAATTGCCTTCCTTGGCCTAATTGGGCAAAGCATAGCAGTCTATCTAGATGATGTAACTATATTTTATAAAAGAAGATCAAACCATGTGTGTCATCTAAAATTGATATTTGAGCAGTGTCGTAAGTATGGGATTTGTCTCAATCCTAAAAAGAGCATCTTTGGTGTGTAAAAAGGTACTCTCATAGGACACATGATTGCCAACAATGGAATCAAATTTGTTCCGGAAAGTGTGAAAACTATAGCTCAAACCCCTTCTGAGTAAACAAGAAGGCTATGCAATCTTTCTTGGGGTAGATTAATTTCATGCGTAAGTTCATCTCTAATTATGCTCAGATAGTTAAGCCATAGCAAGCGATGACAAAGAAATATGTAATTTATAAATGGGACAAAAAGGGAAACGATGCTTTTTCTCATATCAAACAAGCTATTGGTAATGTGTTTGCATTGTTTAGTATTGATTATGGCAAATATTTCCTCCTTTATACTTTCAACTCATATTCATCTATTGTGACTATATTGATGAAAAATGATGTTAAAGGAAAATGATGACCTTATTTGCCTATTTCTATCATGAGTGTTGGCTTATGGGGGTTAGAGTTGAACTACCTTTCCATTGATAATCAAGCTTATGTTGTATACAATGCATTTAAGAATTTTAGGCCCAATCTCTTCAAATATCACACAATCATATATCTGCCTCATCTAGTAGTCAGAGCGTTTTTTGTGCAATAAGAGCTAGGTGAGAAAAGGGATAATTGGATGACTTATTTGCAAGAATATGATCTAGAGTTTAAGTCAATTCATACTATTAAGTGTCATGGCTTCTATCAACTTGTGTCATAAGCTAGAGATACTACAGAGAAAGGCCTTTCAAGATCGGAGCAGGATATAGAGATGTATAACGTTGAACACATTCCTCGGCCAAGGTTGAAAGCACCATGGCATTCAGATATACGACAATACTTAGAGTGTGGCACCTTTCCCCCACATTTATCGAACAAAAAAAAGAGGGAATTTCACCTTAAAGATTTTTCTTATCGACACATTCATGGAGTGCTTTTCAGAAAGCACCATAATTGTGTCTTGCTAAGATGCCTAGATCCTAAAAAAATAGAGAAGGTATTAAGAGATTTTCAAGATGGATCGCCAGGTGGACAGTATGTAAATGATACAACTTCACACAAAATAATGAGGGTTGGTTAATATTTTCCCACCTTATCTAAGGATGCTCACGCTTATGCTTGAAAGTGCCTATCTTGTCAAAGATGTGTCATTTGAGACCAGAAGACAGCCACCCCAATGCTACATATAGCAATTGAAGAACCATTCCAAGAGTGGGGACTAGATGTTATTGGAGAAATATTTCCACACTCATCAAATAAACACCGATACATCTTAATAGCGATATATTATTTCACTTGGTGGACTGAAGTAGTTCCTTTAAGACAAGTCAACGACCAAGAAGTCATCAAATTCCTAAAGTAGAACATCACAACTAGGTATGACGATCCAATGTCTCTTGTCTTTGATAATGTAGCTTATTTTTCTTCATTTAAACTTTATGATTTTGCATTAGAAAATGGTATAATGTTCAAGCATGCATCAAATTATTATCCATAGGGAAATGGTTTAGCACAATCAATGAATAATAATCTCAATCACATGATTAAGAAAATTATTCTATGAACAAAGGAACTGGAAAAATGGTTTGGTAGATGCATTATGGGTTGACTGTGTAACTCCTAAACCCTCTCTTAAAACCTCACCATACTTCTTGGTGTATGGTAAGGAAGTTATCTTGCCACCTAACCTATATCTACCAGCCTTGCAACTCTCCCAAGAGTCCTAAGGAAAACCATGCCTTTTGGTTCAAAGCAAGATAGATACTTTGCTTAAAATTGAGGAAGAAATGCCCAAGGCTAAAGCAATATTTATGTACACGAAAACCATATTAGGCATTGGTTCAATAATAAATCTGCAAGGATGAAGAGTTTCGATGTGGTGACTTAGTATTGAAGTGGGATAATCCCATGAAGAGAAAGGAAAACACACGAAGTTCCAATCTCTATGGATAAGCCCATATACCATCGAAGACAAACTTGGTCATAATGTTTTCAAGATGAAATATTTAGATCAGAGGATTTACCCTCTTCTCGTTAATGGCCAATATTTGAAGCATTATTTTCAATTATATCTCTAAGTTGTGTTCCCTATATAGTTTCTTTGTTTATCATCTGTTGTTTGCCTCATTTTTGTCATGTCGAGTCATGTCTCACCTTGTTTTTGTGTCTTGGTCATTATACATAAATAAGACCTTGTGTGAAAGAGTACATGGCTCAAAAGGATTTGTGATGACTTAAAGAGGAAATGTGACAACCAAAATGCTTGGCTATATATTAGTTCTACTTCCTTGTTTGGGAAGATGCCATAGGTTGAGATAAGTCTGGACAAAAAATATGATACATCCAAGAAGAAAGCCTTGAGAGAACCTAGAAGACCCACATCTATTCTAGTATCCAAAATCTTAAACTTGGTGTTGCATCTACTTGGTATTTTTACATGCTTATCCAATTGAGTAGAGAAAAGATAAGGGGAAAATATATAGCGAGAAAACTAATATCAAAGGTTATATTAATATTTCTCTGAACGGGAAACCTCTTCTTCTCTCAATAAGTTGGGATACCTATTTCGTGCATTTAATAATAAGTGTCGAAGCACAATCCTACTAAAAAATAAATAAAGGGTGAAAGAAGAGAAAGGCTTCATGCATAGAGAGGTGAAGAAATAAACTTCACCGGGGTACTGTTCAGGCTTGCTAGTAGTGAAGTAATTCTTGTGCCTATGCAGTGACTCAGTTGGGGTTTGTCAAAGCCTGTTGGTAGTAGAGAAACACTAGAGATGAAATTCATACTTTGAATATATTAAAATCGTTGATTTATGTTACCCTTTCCTGGATTGAAACAATTGTAATATGGCATGGTATTTTGTGTGTTGAATCAAGGGAATGAATGTAAGGTGATGTGTATATAACCAGGTCAAAAGGGGAAGTCAAGGCTATTGTATTGGTGAATAAATACTTCTTGAAGGATTAACCATTTTACTGAAAATGCATTCCTAGGCAAGTAAGTTGAAGTTCACTCAGTGTGATTCCAAGTATTGTTTCTACTACAACACCCTCTAAAACTTAATTACATTCAAATTTTGGAGCCTACCCAACTGTCATATCAAGCCTCACTTTGGTTATCAAGTGTCGCTTCAAGTCATTTCACATTTTTCAAGTGATCTTCATCATTCTTAAGTAGCGTCACATTTTTTAGAATATCTATGGTGCACTTCATGGTTATAATACCTTTATTGTTGTAAAATGACACTTTTGGTCATAGTCGCACAAACATTTTCTATTGTACTTAGAGAGTGTTTGTAAACTAGCATTTTGATGTGTACTTCTTTTTTAATCCTGTCTAAGTTTTATTGATGAGTTTTTATGTGTCACACTTGATTTTATGTCTAAACTCATTTTGTTTGCCCCTATCTTATCTTTCAAACTTGGACAATTTTTTGTTGCACAAGTTAGCCCGCTAAGGCTACGAGAGCACATAATGCACCCTTGAGGCTTAGTCGGGACCCCTTCCTCCTTCAAACTACACCATGTGCCCTTCCCAGGTGCAATGTGCAGTCCCAAGCAATATCCTCTCCTTCCCTTCCTAGAAAGCACCCTTCTTAAGTCTTCCTTCCTTTAAGTACATGGAGCATCATCAAGCAATATCATGGTCCCTTCAACATTCAACTTAAATTAGTTATTTCCTTATACAATTAAGATTGTAGTTCAAAAATATTTAACCCTTTTACGAGAAAAAGATTTATATATAATATAATCTAATAAACATTTATAATTATTTAATATAATATTTTAAGTTATTATCATCATAACAACATAATAGTTTCCTTGTTAACTAAAATCTTGAAAAATTGCCTTAAAAAAAGTGAAACCAATTCTCCAATCATGAAAATGAAATCTCCATGACTAGTTGTAGTATGAATGAAAGGTTTCAAAACCTAGATCACACTCTTCAAAATAAAAATAAAAAAATGTGGTTCACATAAATAATGTTAGACCATGACTCCAGCAACGTGAGTCAAAATTCCAATTCAGATCTCTTTTAAGTTGGTGTTTGGCTTAAAACATAATTTAAAGATGTTACTTTTAATTTTTAGCTTTAATTTATATATATATATATAGATATATCTTACAACAGTAAGAGGAGAATATGGAAACAGTCGTAGAAAGGATCATAAAGCAACCGATGTTATTATAAAAACCTTTTGAAAAAGCATATCATACTTTAACAACCCTTTGAAATAAACTTGGGATTAAATAGATAAGTTAAAGCCTCAACATTTTTAAATGAAAGTTCCAACCTTTTTAGAGCCTCAACATTTTTAAATGAAAGTTCCAAGCTTTTTAGAGCCTCAACATTTTTAAATGAAAGTTCCAACCTTTTTCAAGCCTCAACATTTTAAATGAAATTTCCAACCTTTCAAAAGAATCTAACCTTTCCAAACCTTAACGGGACTTTTAATTACACCTTTGGATTGGAACCTTTTGAAATATCAGAGTTTCAAAATTTAAGGGGCATTCATCCTTTTGGTTATACCTTTTTCCAAAGTGAACAAATAATTTATAATTTTTTTATATGTATTTATACCTAATCTTCCTTTGTCTCTATCTTGTCACGGGGAGAATATTTTGACTTATTTTGGTATCGTAATTATTCGAATCATACTCGATATCACCATTTCATGGTTAAGGCCTGCAAAGGAATGTTTTGGATATTTTAATCACATATTAAACAATATTTTGAATATTAAACATTCTCTCCATTGTTAATCGATATACTATATTCGTTTTATATATTATTGGAAAAAATTAAAAAATCAGCATGAGAAGAGTTGTTGTGAGGAAATTATTTTTAATTATATATTTTTTCGAACTTTAATATACCATTTTCACAACAGGTTTTGAGTTGATTTATTGTTAGTAATAGTAGAAGATGATCTAATGACAACATTTTAGTAAGATATAAGTTGAAGTCTAGTTGATAAATTATAAGTTTATCCCATTATAATAATTACAATATATTTTGATAAGTTAATTTAATAATAACAAAAATGTAAAGATAAAGAATATTGTTGTGATTTATAATAATTTTCTATGTAAAAGATTCGTAAATGAATATGATCTAAAGATATTACCCATATCAAGAATTAATTTATTCATTTCCAAAAGCATAACTTTAAGTTTTTTTATTGATTGATAATGTCGTTTATTATTTTTATTATATTATGCATTTTATTTTTTATATTAAAAATTTAATATAACATTTTGATAAGATTTAAGTTAAATTCTTATAAAATTTTTTTAAATTTTTTCTTTATATTATATATATAATTTATAATAATTAATTTAATATTACGAAAATATATAAGATAAGAAATTGTGATTTAAATATTTTTTTCTATAAAGACTTGTTATAGAAGACTTGTAAAATGAATATGATCTAAAATATTAGACATATCAAAATTATTTATTCATCCGAAAAAAGGCACTGACTTTTAAGTTCTTGACTTGATTTGATAGTGTCCACTTCACTTTAATACTTACATTATTAAAGCTATTCTTATTGTTTATTCTTATTATTAATACTTACATTTTAAAGCTATTCTTATTATTTATGTGTATATTTGCAATTGCACATTTTTATACTAGGTTTTTATCCGACATTAATATTTTTTTTAGTTTTTTGTATATTATACTAGGTTTTTATTCCACATTAATATATTTTTTTAGTTTTTTGTATATTGACATTGTTATTGAATGGGTTAATATATATAAAAATTTCTCACACACAACAATAAGAGGAAGAGAATTATTGTCAAATGAAGTCATGGTATAAGGATGTTTGCAAATATAGTTTATGCGTATTACCTCTATCAATAATTTTTTCCAATTACAAAATTAATTTTGAAGCGTAAGCTATTAAGTTGATGTGTTACCATCCTTCTTCATTTTGATATTAGCTTTATATTAATACCATTTATATATCCTACATCTATATGTAATATTATGTATACCCTGTAGTAATGCTACTCATTCATAATGCCCAAGCTACTAGTTAGATACCCTATAGTAATGATACTCATTCATAATGCCCAAGCTACTAGTTAGAATATCCATGATTAGAGGGGAACCCACTCTTGTGTTCACAGGGTAGTGCATTGAATTAATAAATTTTTTATTTCTAATCATTTTTTCTAGAAAAAATTTCATCTTCTCTAAATTTACTTATTCTTTTTCAGGGTTTGGTGGTTTGGTAGGCCATTATTAGGTTTTTTAAGTGGATTTGAGATTTGAGTATTCTTTAAGAGATACATTTTACTTAATAGCTAAGGCTAAAAGAACTCAAAATAAAGTGAAGAAGTTATAGAGACAAGTTAATGTATATTATATTTCTTGCTAATTTTTTAATTATATTGTTATAGATCTTTTTCACCTTTTTATTAACTTTTAGTTCTCAATTTTCTAATTTTTGTTATTATTCAACATTATGTTTTTTTGTGTAGTTCATTGTACCCACTCATGTCTAAGTGAGTTGGTTATCCTTCATGTAGAAATGAATCCCAACAAGTAAGTATATCAATCACGATGGGATTAAAACCCTAATGGGAAAGATAGTAGAAAGCACCAAAAGTACACCCATTTGACATAACATTATGATTTATTACATTTAAATTGTAAAATTAATGGTCAAATTAATTTATTTGAGAGTATTTAGAAAACTTAATTTCAAATTTATATTAGTTATTTCAAATTCCTATTAAAAAAAAAAAAATAATGTATCTTGTTATATTTGTGTACATATATATTAAAGATGATCAAAATGTTAAAAAATATTTGACTAGTAACAAAGATCAAGGTTCAAACAATTTCTACTTAAGTATTCTCTTTTCTCTTTTTTTATTTTTATTATTATTTTTATAAATAATTAAAATATTTTTTTAATAAATGTTTAATATTTCTTATCAAAAATTTTACAGTTCTAATCGAAATTTAAATTAATTGTATATTAAAAATAATGTTGACTTCGATAAAATCAAAATACTTTATCATATTCTATCTAATTTTAGTACGACATTATGCTCACTAACTTCTAAACTAAAATAATTATGTTTATGGTGGAAAAAATACCTTTATCATTTCATTCCAATTCACATAATATTAACAAATGGTTCCATGAACAGTCCAGTTCAAACATCAGGCCAATATAATTTTGGAATTATAAAAAAAGTATCTATAATAAATAATATATTAACTCTCGATTTGAAAGAGTATATAACAATCAAAATTCATATTTATCTATATATATATAGTTAATGTATATCGTACCGTAGATATAGCTATATTTTATTAAATATAATATTAATATATGTATATTAATATACTAACTTTTCAATAGTACTACTTCCTACCAATATAAACATTAACACATGTTATTATTAATAAAAAGTTAGTAATATTAAATTAATAACATATCCTAAGTGTTAATTAAATGGATTAGAAAAACTAACATATCACAATTGTAGTAATATTAATTATTAATTAACAACAAAAAAATATTGAAAATTTAGCAATAAATATAAAATAGATTGTATCCTAGATCTTATAATCATATTGAAATGGAAAAAGCTATATAATTACTATAACAATACACATTATTAACAAAGACTAATATCATATAACCAATTCAATTGATAATATTCTAAATCTATTTTTTTATATAACAACTATTTATGTTGACAAGAGGAAAAGAAATATAACATTAATTTAAACTTATTAAGTGGGTAAATGTCAAATTATGAATGAAATAAATAAATAAATAAAATTAGCTTGTAAAATTTCACTCAACTATGGTAGCTGCAATTTAGTAAGTGGCTAAATATAAAATTAGTAAGTGGTTAAGTGTCAAGTTATGAATGACAACCAGCTACAATGATAGCATTTATGGAAGCAACACTAAAATCATTAAGAATCCGTCGAATATCCTCAATTTTAATTTTTATCAGTTTTCCTATGAATCTTAAGAATGAAAAATCACTCCACAAATATATAAATATTGGAACTGCATTCTATCCACATGGGGCAAATGCTACAATATGACTTTCAAGTTTATGGTCCATTCACATTTTTCAAAATTAATTTTTGCAATAATATTGAAAAATAAATATTTGTTTTTCAAAACTAAACATTATAAATTGTAGTGGTCAATACTAAACTAATAATGCTAAACAATCAAATCAATTGCTAGATTCATACTTAGACCTAACATATAAGATAATTTATTT
>APFE030574773.1:28339-53984 GCA_000404065.3 Pinus taeda
ATCAATAAATAAAATGGGGTCAACAATAAAAGATGGGGCTCAGGTCCATTAAACAAATAAAAAAAAATACTAGAAGGAGTAAAGAACGAATAGGATGATAAAATACATAAAAAAACACGAAGGATCAAGAAAATAAACTCTAGTGAAGAATAAATCAACAACAAATACTATAAAAAGGACGTCAATGCCTACATAGATAAACAAACAAACAAAATAAATCCCAAAAAGAAGCCTAAATCTAGGATGACAAGATAGGGACCCAACTTCTACTAATATTCTGACCATCATCTCTATTCAAATTATTGGGTCTTTTTTCAATTTCTAGGGCCTCCCTCAATTTACGGTAATGGAAATGACTAACCCTAGCAACGACTTGAGCCTCATCAATGCAGATGTGATATTTAGATTTATCTACATGCTCCACCAAAGCAAAGGAGCGGATCCTACCATGCTTGATGTTAAAAAAACACGAAGGATCAAGAAAATAAACTCTAGTGAAGAATAAATCAACAACAAATACTATAAAAAGGACGTCAATGCCTACATAGATAAACAAACAAACAAAATAAATCCCAAAAAGAAGCCTAAATCTAGGATGACAAGATAGGGACCCAACTTCTACTAATATTCTGACCATCATCTCTATTCAAATTATTGGGTCTTTTTTCAATTTCTAGGGCCTCCCTCAATTTACGGTAATGGAAATGACTAACCCTAGCAACGACTTGAGCCTCATCAATGCAGATGTGATATTTAGATTTATCTACATGCTCCACCAAAGCAAAGGAGCGGATCCTACCATGCTTGATGTTAGTAGCATGCTCATGAATCATTTGATTAATCGAGCGACCAGTCTCACCAATGTAAGGAGTCCCACAAGAATATAAATTAACGTAAACACCCTTTCGATTTTGTATTTCATCATCATGATAGTTATAACATAGTGGTAAAGTGTTAGAAAGTTAATTTTAGTGTTGATTTTTAAGTAATAATATTTATGTTTATGATATTTATTTAAAATCGATGTAGTTGTATATTCTAATTTTAAATTTGTTTAAGGTTTTTGTGGTTTTTGGAATTATTGTGATAGTAGTCGAGTCGCTTTCTATTTTAATACTTCAAAGAAAAAGTGATGAAAGGGGTTTTAAACGAAAAGGTGATGAAAGGGGTTTGGTGAGGTTTATAAAAAAGAAGGGTTTTATGAGTGAGTTTAATTAAATGAATAATCGAAATGCATGCAAAACATTTTCCATTAAAAAAAAATTCTCAAATATAATAAGTATTCATTGTTATTTGAATTTACCAATAAATAATTATAAAATTTTAATTTTTCGTTATAATAAATATTTAGAATTATACCCACATATTTCATTTTTTTTATGTTGTTCTTTAAATATACACTCAAATAATATCCTAATAACTAATAAATTTATATAAAATTAATTACTAGTAATTAAGATTAATCATAATACATGATCTAACAACTCTCATTTGTTAGAAATGATAAAATAAGTTTTCTAAATGTGACTATTATTTATTGAAATTAATTTTGATGATATAAATTTTAGGAAAAATAAATATAGTAAATTAAATAAATAGTCATTTGAGCCATGTTTTCATGAGATTTTTACATTTTGTCCACATAGTCTTACTAGGCCTCTATGGCACTTCTCATGCTATCTTAATTTGAATTTCCCATAGGGTTCGACCCCTTTGTGAAAACCATTGATTTCATGTTATGCCTAGTTCTAAGGAAAATGCGATTGTTCCATATATTTCACCTTGGAAAACTTATTAAACCTCTACACCTCCAGATCACTACATCTCCTAGAAACAAAAATGGGTCTAGCCCACCATCTTCCCCTTCACGATTAATCCTCCATGTGGGATCCACCCTAAATATATTATATAAAATCTAGCCTTTCAGCAATGTTTCCCCATTGGGGCCCATCCTAGATACACTCCTCTCGAATAGTGTCTGGCTTTGCAAATGTCATGAATTTCTTAATTAGAGAAGATGTGTTAATATCGTGGATGTCCACATGTCCAAATACATCTCATTGAGATATTTTTTCAATTATGGAAACAGGGTGATGGAAATAGAGTGTTTCCTAACAGTCAAGAGGAAGAACAGGTGTCCAAGAAAGGAGCATAATGAAGCAGCATGACACAATGCAAAAAGGTTTAGAGGATTTGAATCCAATTCTAAAGCACCATATCAACGCAAGTGTAGGTGTAAGTCACCTAGTTGGATAGATATCTGATAGATAATTCTAACGATAAATGGAAGTCCCAAAATGGCTTTCTGGATTGAAAGTTAGAGCCGATCAAATTTTTATGACCCTAAGGCCCTCATAGTAGAGTTAAATAACATTAGTAGATACTTTAATGCTTAGCCAAAGCTGGAAAAATTCCAAACACAGTGGAGGAGAAATGGTAGAGCCTCTAAGCGAGGGCTTCAGGCTCATGTGGAAGCCAGAGTGGAAGCAAAAAGAACTCCCATTGGAGTGAGTTGGAGCAAGTGCAACCTATAGTACATTCGACCTGACAACTTACCCCAGAGGGTTCACCCCAGTGGGAAATCTTGATACCCAGGTCTAAGTGACAATGATGAGGTGGAAAACATGGTAGCAATGGGGATGGTTACCATAGGCCAAAGGGGGAGCCCACAATACAAGTTGGCCTAGAGGTAATGCCCCGAAAGGTTCACCCCGGAACATAAAGGAAATCATTGGGTAGAAGCAAGGGCTAGGACACAGTGGAAAAGCAATGAAAAATAGGAATGATCACGGGCAGATCCCATTGACGGCTCATCCCACTCATTAGAGTCTGGAAGATTTAAATAGGGTACAAAAGCACTGAGAGACAAAGGATTTAGGACACATAAGCATTGTCATCTTGGACACCACAAGCTAGTCATGGAAGAGTAGGGAAGACCCCATAGACAGCTAAGCCCACAAGGCCAAACCTAGCATAATACTTAGACATATGATTTTTGCAATGATACTGGGACATGTTGGCTCCACAGGTAACACAGTGGCAGTCAATGGATGGAGTAGGAAGTGGTCACCAGTAGGACAACTCACCCTGGTGAATGAACCCCGACAGGTTCATAAAGGGACACAAACATAAAAGGTCGGGATAGAGGGGGCTCCGGGATAAGCCTTAGCCCTGGTAAGTTTCACAAAGAAATCAAGGGCATGGATTTTAAAGGGTTGCAGAAAATTTAGGCATAGTTAAGAGATGGCCTTGTGATGAGATCCTAGTCACCTCGTGTAGAGGTGGGACCAGAGGAAGAAACGACAGAAAAAATAAAAAATTAAATAAAAAATTTAAAAATAAAAATAAAATAAAATAAAATAAAAAAATGCCTTGCAGAGGGCTCCAACAACTAAGTGTTGTAACCAACAATGCACGATTCAAAAATAAAGGAAAAGGTTGGGATGAAAAAAAATGAAATAAAAAAGGAATGGGTCACAAAACAAGCTTCGAGGAGGACCTTTCTCTCTCCTTTGGTAGGTGGACAGGTGTCAACATTTTATTGGCTTGTAGGAGATAACATGGATGGTGACGTCAACATGACGTGGTACAATTAAAGCTAGACACGTGGCATGCATATTTGGTGATTTCTGGCACCTGAATGACCCATATATGGTGAACACTTGGACCGCTCACTCATTGATAGATTTAATAGGTGATGTTATCATGACATCATCCCACTAGCATAAGCCCAAAATGTTTTGGCACAGCAAAATAGAGAGTTAGCGGGATGATTGGGTGTCGAGATGATGAGGAGCTGACTCAACCCACAGAGATTTTTCATTGCTGCCTGGTAGGAGTGGGAATACCCCACTAGGACAACTAATCTCGTTGGATGGGTCATGGTAGTTTGTTAACAGAGCATAGTGGAAAGCGTCAAGAAGTAGGCGCTGGTACAAGGAGGTTAGACAGTTGGCAGAGCAACAACAAATCTAAGAATAGGTAAGACACGTCGACTTGGCAGCACGAAATTGGCAAGTTTATTATGGTTCACAACACAAAAACGCTGAGATGAAAGGGGCTACAAGCTAAGCACCGACCCTTGGTAATTTTGCATAAAAATAGACTAGGGATGCGACAAAATAAAAGAGCCATGGAGGCTTTAAGAGGAGCTCAGAATTACCCTTGTATATTATTTCGCATAGAAATAAAGTAGCTCCAACCTTTCGGCTAAAGTTTGGTCACCTCATGTAGAGGCATGACGAGTGGTGCGGATCCGTTAACACAGGAATTTGTCCCCCGATAGGATTTAAAAGTGCTTAATACCCACGGCCTAAATCAATGGTCATAGAGACCCAATCTTATGCCTGAAAAGCAAGCAAAGGAACCAGCAAAGGGGGCTTAGGCTTAGAATAACAGAACTGACAGTTTTGATAGTGGAATTGGGAGTTAAGTCAAAGTTAGCAACAACTAAAAATACCAGGCACACTGTTAAATTATGTAAAACTCTAGATTGACTGAAATTAGAAGAAAACGACAAACTGACTTCAAGATTAAGCCAAGAATAATAGAGAACTTATAGAGGATAGCCAAAAGAGTAATGTAAATAGTAAAAAGGAAAAAATAATGAATGCATGTAACAATCAAAAGAAAAGAAGTCAAGAATACGAAGAAAAAACCATTTATAAGAAAATTTTGAGTAGCAACGAGTCTATAAGAGGTGAATAACATCAGAGGGTTGCTGGTGGGTTAGAAAGAGAGCTACTAGTTGTTTCATAGGTGTGTGAAACATAATTGTGAGAGAAACATAATGTTGTTGGTGTGCCATATAAGGCAGAGCTATTGGTGTTGATGATGTTGGTGAGCAGAACATGGTGGTTGTATCAACAATCATAAATTATTGAAGGTGTTGGTGATTTTCTTAGCAATGATAAAGTGATAAAGGTGTTTTTATGGTGGCTTTGGTGAGCAGTTGCAGTGGAAGAATTTGTTTGTTTATGAGGTAATATGGCCTGTTGATCAAAGTTTGAAAATGGATGAAATATGGATCAACAAGGTTAGAAAGTGGTAGCTTGCATATCAAGGGTAGTAACTCCTTCTAGTGGGTGCTAGTAAATATTTGGGGGAAAGAGTCCCTTTCAGCAAAGACTGATAATGGGGCAAGAGTCCCTTCTAGTGGGTATTGGTAAATGAGTTGGGGCAGTAGTCCCTTTCAACAAAGAATTATAAGCATGCAAGGGAAAGAGTTCCTTCGAGTGGGTATTGGTAAACAAGTAGGGGTAGCAGTCCCTTTCAGTATTACCTGATCAATGAGTAGGGATAGAAGTTCCTTTTAGTAATAGTTGATAAACCTACAAGTACTTTTGGGGCCATGATGTAATCAAGTTGATGCATGTAATAAAAAGAGGATTGGTGTCTTGTGTATATGTTTCTCATGTGCTTGATGTTTATGATGTTATAGATGATTGAGTAGTGTTTTTGATCCATGAATAAATTTCTAAAGTGATTGAAGAGTTAATTTGTGAAAATTGTATAATTTGGCCACACTATTGATTCACCTTCCCCTCCCAATAATATCTTTCTTTCCATTATTTCTAAAAATTGGTATCAAATCCAAGGTACCTCAGAATCAATTTAACAGCTAGAAGGGAAATTAGGGAACATCGAGAACCAACATTGGATTACCTAAAATCAAGTTACACTTTTGAATGGATCAAATTATACAACATGGAAGGTAAGGATGAAAATATAATTACAAGATTTTGATTTTGGTGTATGACAATTTGTGGAGAGTGGAGTAATAAATAATACTCTTGGTAAATTAGCTAGGAAGGAAATCATGAAAGGGTTGTCTAAGACAAACATTGAGAAAGTAATATGTTATAAGACTACCAAGGAGATATGGGATAAGTTGAAATCCATCTATGAAGTAGACATGCAAGTTGCATGTGATGTTAAGAGGCTTTCCTTGGAGGATGAAACAGTCAAAGACTCAAAGAGAATTAAATATCATGAATCAGATGATGATTCAATAGGCTAAGTCGATGATCGACAGCTAGAGGAGATGCAATCTGCAAGTAAGTTGTGGTTATGTTTTTATTGTATAAAAATAGGCCATTTATTTTCAAATTGCTCAACTACAAATACTGGTGAAAGTGAGAGTTGCTCACCATGTTTTAGTGGAGAAAGGACTATCTTAGTAGTAGTAGTAGGTCTAGACATTGGTCAAGAAGACAATAGGTCCACCTCCAGTGAAAACGAAGAAAATACATCCCATCTGTCATCATGGAAACAAAATTTTGAGAGTGAAATAGACACTTGTGGTAAATCTAGTTTCTCCTCTATTTATTAGGAAGATCTTAATGAAAATATTTATTTGAAGAAGAAACTCATATCAAGTCTTGAGGAGATAAAGAAAATAAAATCCATAAATCTAGTCCTAGAACAAGAGGAGAAAGTATTAAAAGAGTGGTGTTAAGTCTTCAGTTGCATGCAGAGAATTCTGAAGTGTCTAAGGAAAGACAAACCATAAAGTTCTCCCCTCAAGCCGAGACTTTGTTGGAAAATAGTGGTGACTTAGCAGGGGAAATTGGACCCATGAAATTTTGCTAAATGAAGGTACGACAACATTGCAATTGAAAATAACAGAACACGTCCCCTCATATGCTTTTATTTTAGCAATGCAAGACACTTTTTCTCCAATTGTCTAGAGAGGAAAAAGAAGGTGCAACAATAGAAGAGGCATGCATAGGTCCAACCACAACCACGAGTTGTTGAGATAAATTCGAACAACAAATAACATAGAGCCTTTCCACATAGAGGAAATATTTTCAATGGTTAAATAGCAACAAGAGAATGAGTTGTAGTCCAAGAAATTGGACAAGCATAAGTTCAAGACACATAATTATTTTGTCCCCTTCTTGAATAATATTGCATGCTACATGTGTAAGAAATTTGGCCATAAAGCAATGGCGTGCAAATGTGGCAAGAAATTATTTTTCTAGAATGTTGCAAGTAGAGGTATGGATAATGATGAAAACTAGAAAATAGAACAACGCAGAAGCTATTTTAGCACTCAGAAGAAAGGAAAATAAAATGGTGCATGGAGGTTGCACAAGATAGTGTTTGATTTTGAAGATTTTGACTATGTAATTCCAATGGTTTATCTCTCCTATATAACCTAAAATAGGCAGAGACTCAAATCAATTAGAAGAAGCAACATTAGTCCTAAAATATCTCCAAAGAAATAAAGTGAGAAAGAAGAGCAACAGAGGTATGTATGCACAGGTAATGGTAGAAAGACAACCATTCAGGTAGATCAGCAAAGGAAACTAGCTCATGGTGTTGAGAAAATTCATCATGTGCAGGTGTGGATGAAAAAGGAATATAATCTACTAAGGGGAAGTAGATTTGTTGTTCCTCTTCATTGAAAAGAAGACGTTGGCTTCAAGAGAAGCTAGAAAAGTCAGATGCATCTGAAGGATAAAGGAAAGTATTCATTTTTCATGGTGATTGTTGAGAAGTAGGGCTTATTGATTGTTGTTGTCAAGTCAATTGGTAGTTTGAGCATGTATAGTTGGTGATGGTCTACTTACAAGTTTTCCAGCAAGTATTGTTTACAAATTTTGAATGCCAAGAGGGAGCATGCCCACAGGGGGAGTATAATCAAGTCAAGATTTGGGTATCAAAATCTGCATTGACAATTGATATCATTAAATGGTTTCAGTTATGTGTTGCACAGGTTATTAGTGTTTGATGCATATGTCAGTAATAAAAATGGATTGGTTGTCATGATTTTTTTACAATTGGTAATTTGTATCAGACATCAGATCTATGGTCATAATAACATGATCAAAGGATGAGGACACTCAATGATCAAGTGCTCAACTATTGCTAACAATGGAATCGATTTAAAAATTGGTATCACTTGGTAGAAAAAGGTAGTTTTCAATTGGTATTTATAGTTATTAGATGATAAATAGGATGAACCACATTAGACCTTACACCTTTGTCTTGAGGATGAACCACATTAGTTGGTTCGAAATGTCGACCAAATATCAATGATGTGATTATTCTGAAAAACAACCTCATAGTCATTAGACTTCTTGTCAAAGTTTGTTGTTCATGTGGTCTAACGTTGATAGAAAAGTATTGATATGATTGTTTTTCATGAGGAGTCAAATGTGCCATAGTAAGTCCGTTGTCATTAAATTACAAGCTGAGTTGTTGATCTAACTATGCACTGATGAGAGTCCCTCTATGTTTGTCAAAGTGTCGTATTTTGGTGGTGTCATGCACAAGAAAGGTTCTTGTTCCCAGAGGATAGGTGTATGTGTTTAGGTAAACATTGTTATGAATGTAATCCTAGATGAGACTCAGACCAGTAGGAGTTATTTGTTATTTCTCAGTTGCGCAACCATTTTTTGTTTCAACAATATATTCCTCTTGTTTTCTTGAGGAAAATATTGGTATTAAATACTCCTCTCCCTTCTATTCAATCTTCTTCACGGGACAGAAAGGAAGCTACTTGACCATATTAGATTACCTGAGGTTTTCAGCATAAGAAGAAGCAGTTGACAAGTCTACAAGATTAGAAGACAAAGGGAGATTATTGACAGGGGGATCATGTTAGTATATTTCCCATTGATGTCAAAGGGGGAGAAGTATTATTGATCAAACAAAAGATGGTAAATGATCAATGGAAAAGAAAAGGTAGAAGTGTCAAGATGGTAATGATCAATGATAATGATGTGTTGTTTAACCTTCGTTTTGACATCAATGCCAAAAGGGGATATTGTTGAGATGTGTTGTTAATGATGGCAACAAGGTGACATAAATAGAGTGTTTCCTAATAGTTAAGAGACAACACATGTTTTCAAGAAGGTAGCATGATGGAGCAACATGACACAATGGCAACAAAATGGTGCATAGGATTTGGAACCAATTATGGAGCACCAAATCATATTAGGTGTAGATATAAGCCTCTAAGCTAGATAGAGCTCTAAAATATCTTTCCAACAGTATATGGAAGTCCAAAAATGGCTTCTTGGATTGAAAGTTAGAGCCGATCAATGCTCTATGACCCTAAGTCCCTCATAACATAGTTAAATAACATTGGTAGAGACTTTGGCGCTTAGACAAAACTTGAAAATTTCCAAATGCAATGGAGGAGAAATGGTGGAGCCTCTAAGAAAGAGCTTCAGTCTCACATGGAAGCCATAGTGGAAGCAAAAAATGCTCCGATTAGAGAAGATTGGAGCGAGTGGAGCCCGTTGTATAGTTGGCCCAATAGGCTTAACCTAAAGGGTTCATCCTCATGGGAATGCTTGATACCTATGACTAAGCGACCGGGATGAGGTGGAAAACACAACAATATTGGGGATGTTACCATAGGTTGGAGGAAGAATCCACAATACAAGCTTGCCCGAAGGTAATACCCCATAGGGTTCACCCCCGAAGCACAAAGGGAAGCATCGGGTAGCAGCAAGGGCTATCAGGACATGATTGTAGAGAAACAACAAATAGGAGTGAGACTGGGCAAACCCCATTGACAACTCATCCCACTCATTAGAGCCCAAAATATTTAAACATGGTACAAAATTTCTAGGAGACAAAGGAGTCAGGACATGTAGGAATTATCAGCTTGGACACCACAAACCAATCATGGAAGAGTAGGGAAGACCCTGCAAATAACTAAGATTGAAAGGCCCACCTAGAGGAATAGTTAGATGTATGATTTTTGTGGTAGTACACGGACATGGTCACTCCACAGATAACATTGCGGCAACAAATGGATTTATTGGGAAGCAGTCCCCACCATGACAACTCATCCCAGAAAATGAAGCCCAACAAGTTGACAAAGGGAGACAAACATAAAATGTCGAGATAGATGGGGCTTCGGGATAAGCCCTAGCCCTAGTTAATTTTCAAAAGAAACCAATAGCATGGAGTTTAAAGGGCCACAAAGGCTCTAGGCACAACTAAGCATTGACCTTGCGGTCAGAGCCTAGTCACCTTGCGTAGAGGTAGGCCCAAAGGAAGAAAGGGTAGAAAACAAAACAATTGGCTCATGGAGGGCTCCAATAGCTAAGTTTTGTGACCAACGATGTGGATCCAAAAACAAATGAAAAGTTTGGGAAGCCAAAAATTGAAATAAAAAAGGATTGGGTCCCAAAATAGGCCTCAAGGAGGAATTTTCTCTCTCCTTTGACAAGTGGATAGGTGTCAGCTACTGGCTTGCAGGAGATGACATGGGTGGTGACATTAATATTGTTGGGTGTTGGAATTGCACTTAAGCAAACTCCTCAACACTTAATTGTCAACCTGGGGGATTCATAAACTTAGAGACGAAGCACAGGTAATGTTAGAGATGGTATGAATATTTCTAATGTCAATCCCTAATTTCTTTAAAGGAAAGATTGCAGAATCAAACTAAAGAAAGAAAAGGTCAAGTTGAACCCTCAAAACAATGTAATACTGGAACAAGGAAGAATGCATTTGCAAAAGATATTTAAAAATAAAGGAGAAACCACTTTAGCTAATTATTGATTAACTACTGAGTGTGTGTTTTTCTTTAGCAGAGACACTTTAGCAGTCTCAACAAATGGGCCCTTAAAACCTTCTTATATAGATATTTCCTTCTTGCACTAATCTATCTTGCACTGGTGCAGTCTACTTGCACTAGTGCAAGAACATAAGTTTATGCAGAGGGTATAAGTAGTGTCTGTACTAAAAGTGTTTTCCTTCATGCAAGGGCTTGAACTTTCTCAAGTTCAGAGCACTCAGATCCCGTGACAAGAAACTAGTTCTTGCACCAGATCAGAGCTTCTTGCACTTGGTATTTAATTCTTGAAATAAGAGCTTATCTACTGCAAGTGTTGTGAAATCAAATTGCACACATAAAAATGAATGTTTCTAATTTTAACAAAGTGCAGAAATAAATAAATAATCCTTATAATTTATCCTGTCATGAAGCATTAAATGAAAGCAAGAAAGCTGCTAGACATAAACTAAAAAGTCTTGCTGCATCACACCAACGTGCACTGGTGCAAGTTCGTTTCTCCTGCTTGGACCAGGTGGGAAAACCTAATCAAACAGAACTGTAGAAAGTGAATAGCACACCAACGTGCACTGGTGCAGGGTTATTTGTCCTGCTTGGACTAGACAGGGAAAACCAAATCAAACAGAACTGCAAAAAGTGAATAGTACACCAACGTGCACTGGTGCAAGCTTATTTCTCCTTCTTGGACCAGGTGGGGAAACCAATCCAAAATCAGATGTAGGAAAATAAATTCTAACTACTTCACATTGCGGATCCGCTTTCACTCAAATAGGAATTCATATGTTTTACATTAAATCACACTTGGCAGTATAAACATAAATTACAAGAACAAAAATTAGGGTAAACGTGTTGGGTTGGCTAGGCCCTAGCCAACCAGTGCATTTCCTTTTTAAATAGAAACGCTGCTCAACACTTTATCAATTCATCAAATTTAACAAAAAATACGATTCATGAAAACATAAGGCGGAGCTCCCTTCTTATTAATTCATAGAGGCAAATACATGCTTGATTACATAGTCCAGCCCAGGTTTGGGCGATAACAAAAATACAAGCCTGTTACCGCCTTCCTAGTTATATCTCTTCTCTACACAAACTTATCAAGAACTAACTTGTCCTATTTACATTCCTCATTATATAGATCCTTGGCCGAAGACGAAAAGGATCTTTTAACCGATTAGTAACTGATATGCAGAATTTAGCTTTCGGCCTTCAAAATTAAGTAGTTTAACAAAACTAGCCATAGCGAATGTCCAGTTGTTCGTTCTTCATAAATCTAATCTTAGCTAACTTTGGATTTCCTTGCTATCATAGCTGGAGGTAGGCTACCTTCATATCTAACCTATTGTCATGGCTGAAGCGGTACAAAATACCACGGTGATCAAGGAGGTCTGGATCTACTGCAAAGATTCGTTATGCTGGCACTAGTGAGAGATCCGATCCTGCATTAGGATCAGCGGTCACGGTAAGCACTTGACTATCAAACAACATTGGAGATATTGATAAGTTACAAGACTGATTATAAGCGAGAAATCACGTAATAAATAATTAATTAATGCTAAGTTAAGTTAAAAATATGAAATTTAAAGTTCATGCGAAATATGTCATCGTGTTTGCACTAGTGCAAGATGAGGGTGTATAAGAGAGGTAAAACAGTGGTAAATGGTCATGATTTAGGAAGGGAAAAATGGTCAAAAGGGAGAAAATTAGGGGGCTAACATCATCCCATCCCTAAACTATTGTGTGACCTCACACAACTCTTTACCTCTGCAAAAAACTTTAAAACTTTAAGCACTCCAGTTCAATCCTGCTCTGGCATACTCTCATCACTCTGAAATGTTTCAGACTTCTTCTTTTTGGTTCTCTTTAACTTCTTGGTCACCTTTTTAAGTCACCTGAAACATTGTGCAACTTGGTACTTCTAGACTTTAACTTCCCTTTTCTTCTTCTGGATTTCTACCATCAATTCTCCTCTTCTCTATTTTTTGTCCTCCTGTGCTTTGGTTACAAGTTGCTCTAAATTCTATACTTGAAGTTCTAACTCAACTACCCAAGTAGCAAGAGTTACCAATTCCTTCTCTTTTTCTGTTTCGGTAGGAGCTATGTCTTTCTCAGGGACCTCCATATCCGCCATGGTTGCATAGGAAACTCTTCTCCCTCTGGTTCCTTTTCTTTTGGTTCTTCCTCCTCTGGTTCTTCTTCTCCTGGTTCTTCCTCCTCTAGTTCTTCTTCTCCCGCCTCTCCTTCTCCTGCTTCTTCTTCAGATTCTGCTTCCTCTTCTTCTTATTCTTCTGCTTCATCTTCTGTAGGTTCTGCCTCTTCTTTTTTCAGTTCCGCCTTTTCTTCCTCAGATTCTGCTTCTTCTTCTTCTGTGGGTTCTTCGTTGTCTGGTTCTTCTCCCTCTGTCTATTCTTCTTCTGCTTCTTTGTTTTCTGCTTCTTTTTCCAGTTCTTCCTCTCGCACTGGTGCTTCTTCCTGTACTGGTGCAAGAGGGGATTCCACATCTTGTGGGGACTGTGGTTTTTTGCCTTCATTAGAGACTCTACTCTTTTTCTAGGGCTTCTTGATAAAAGCGGCCAACAGAGCATCATCCTCAACCTCTACAAACTTAGTTACGCCTACAAGGACTGACAACTTGTCATTTTCATGGGTCGAAGTGGTCTCTTTAGCTGATCCACTAGCCGTCCTCTCATTTGAAGGCAAGGCCTTCTCTGTTTGTTCAGATTGCTTCCTTTTTTCACTGCTGCAAGAAGGATTTTCCTATTCACTTTTGCTCGGCCCTCACTTTTGTTGGTAGGGTCCTTTATCCCTTTTTCGGCGGATGTCCCTTTGTGCAATTGTTTTAACAACACTTCCCATGTCATACCTTTCACTTCTAACTGTTTGAGGACCAAGTTTTTTATCTGGCCATGATGATATAACCTTGTGTCGGTCTGGTCTGCCCTACTGTCCTGTACACTTTTAGCCATTTTCTCCAAGATTTTGAGCAAAAAATAAGGTAAATTCATCCTCCACAAGATGTGCCAACCGGCTTCAAAATGTTGCAGCATTCTAAAGTGATATACCAAGCTGCGGGTGTATCTTCCTTCGCAGGTCACAAAATTTTGTAAAATGAAAAGGAGTTCTTTCCACTGACCTAGTAGGGCACTACACGAAACTCCTACTTTCTAGTCTACCTCTATCTTTTTATCAATGACGAAACACTTCTCGCATTTCCTTTCTAGCTTTTCATTCTTAAACCATTGTTCTCTAGTGTTCTCTAAGCTTGTCGTTGCTGCTATGAATTCCTCTATGACTTTGAATTTGAGAGGCCCAGTTCTCACTTGGTCATTTTTAAAACTCCTTGTGAACTATAAATCCACTTCCCTATCATACCCGTCAAACTTCTGCAGAAATGGAAGAAAAGCCGAGTCTTGCAATAGTGCAAGACTATTGCGATACTCAGTGGTCTACTCTATTGAGATACAGGGGTTCATTCTGAATAGGCGGCATTGCTGCTTAATGGTTATGAACAATCTAGTCTTGAAATTTTACATGAAATATCGAGGAAATCGGTCCTTATAAATAGAAATCTAACTGTCCACCATCATTTCCATCGTATCACCAATTCATTCATCATAGCTGCACATCATCTTTGAGGTCAGGCTGGATTGGTGCTTGCGGCGGGAGTTTAACGGCTAGGTGAGGTAATAATTATGAGTGAAGGACGTTTAGGATTATGGCGGAGAGGGGTAATCATGTCCAAGCAATGGTTAAAACATTTCTGCATGCCTTCATAATTCAAGAAAAGAACTTAGCACTTATTAAAAAAAGTTCATGATTTCTAACTTAAAAACACTTTGTACTTTAAATAATTTCTCTTAGTTAGTATGATAGCATAAGTACTTCCTCATTTAAGTAAAACGACTTCGTATAGATTTCATGATGACCACTTTTCTATGTTTTATTCTATAAAAAGAACTTGTACTATGTTGCTGATGAGGTGCATGATTGCATTGATTTGCTTGCACCACTTAAATTGTACTATTTTGCTGGTACCTTTTTTCTTATTTTATCATATAGGACAACATGCTTGCACTAGTGCAAGCATAATATCTAAAACAAAGAATTTAAATAGAATATAGGTTGGATTTTCACATGACTTCCTCAACTTATACCGAAAATTTGCTTCGCCCTTTCTTGATGCTTCAGAGCATATCCTTTTTCTCTTTGTGCGAGATCCTACAATAAATTCGTGAGGAAATAAAGAAGTGGGAAAGGGGAATTTTCAGAATGGGAAGGAATTCTGCTACAGGGATTCCAGCAATAGTAACCAAAAGAGGGAATAAATAGAAGTGGGATAGGGAAAAGAATTCAAGGGTAAAGTGGGATTTCTTCAAGGCGGACAAGATAAATTTAGAAGAATGTGGGAAGGTTAATAATTCTAGGATTGAAGAAGAAAACTGAGGGAATATTATGAAAGTGGAATGTGAAGAAAGGCAGAATTTTTTTTGGAAGATCTGCCTACACTGGTGCAATAAAAAATAACTGTAGCGAAAATTAAGCACTACTTGCGTAAAAATATCCATGCTAATTACCTCAATTGTATAAAGGTTGGTTTTGCTAAACCTGCTTCTACTTGGTGGTAGCTAGCATATCTAAAGATCATGTCAACGAACCGATTCTCATAATTACAGGAAAATATTTTTTTTTTACTTTTTTTTTTTTTAAAGAGGAAAGAGAATTCATGTTTTCAAAAGGTTGGTATTACCATTCACCACTGCCGTCCCAAATTGCTATTGGACTTGTTGTGTAAAATCTTTCCTGGTAGGTGGCTGAAAATACTTCTTTAGCCTCTGTCCATTTACCAAGAATACTGAATTTTGTCCATCAATAGTTTAAAATTCTACCGCTCCATTCTCAGATACTCAGATCACTTCATAAGTTCCTATCTAATGTGTATGGAATTTCCCTTTAAATATTTTAATTCTAGAATCATAAAGGAGCACCCAATCAACTGGTTAGAACTGCTTTTTCTAAATAGACCTGTCATGCCACCTTTTACGTTGTTGCTGGATTAGTATGTTATGCTAAACAGCATCCCTACAGATTCATCTAACTCATTTAATTGGAGAAGATGTTGTTTTTGTGCCTTAGAGAGATCTAGTCCTAACTGAACTGCAATTTTGAAAGTTTTGATATGGAATTCAATTGGTAGCAGAACCTATTTGCCATATACCAGCTCTTATGGTGTATGTCCCATGCTATGTCTCCAAGTGGTTCTATATGCCCATAAAGCCTTTGGTAATTGTTTAGCCCAGTCCTTCCGATGCATATTGACTGTCTTTGTAAGAATGGACTCGATCGCTTTATCTGTGGATTCCACCTAGCCATTTTCTTGCAGGTGATACGACATGGATTTCCTATGTCGGATCTTATATTTCTCCATCACACCCTGTACTAGATTAGAAATAAATTGTGGACCATTGTCAGAAACAATTTCTCTAGGCACACCAAATCTAGTAAAGGTTTTAGTAAAAAGAAAATCAACAACAACTTTTTATGTATCAAAAGAAACAACTTTATCTTCCACCCATTTTGTAACAAAATCTATACAAACCAAGATATGTTTTTTACTTAATGTTGTTGGATTTATTGGCCCTATAAAATCAATAGCCCATTTTTCAAATGGATCAACCATAACTTGAGGGCATAAAGGCATTTCATTGGTTTGATTAGGCTGGCCCATTCGTTGACAGCTATCACAATGCTTGACATACTGTTTGGCATCCTTAAACGAGGAGGGCCAATAGTAACCAGCACGCAATACTTTATATGCAGTCCGCTTATCAGCGAAGTGGCCTCCACAAGGTTCATCGTAGGTAGATTTCAAGATTTCAAACACTTCCTCCTCTCTTACACACCTACGGATAATCAAATCTAGACCGGTGTAAAAGAGATCTCCTTGAATCCAAGAATATGCAACACTTTTCTAAATAATACTCCGCTTTTCATGAGCAGACAAGTGGGGTGGTGTTTTCCCAGTAACCAAATAATTAGCAATGTAAGAAAACCACTGAGAATCTGTTGACATAGCAAAAGATGTTCATTTGGAAAATCATCATTAACAAGAGTTTCTTCACCAGGATTATCTAATCTAGAAAGAAAATCTGCTACAACATTAGATTTTCCCGGTTTATCAACAATAGTAATATTAAATTCCTGCAACAATAGTAACCACCTAGTCACTCTACTGCTAGTTAATGGTTTATTCATCAAATATTTAATTGCGGAATGATCAGTATGTACAAATACTTCATATCCTGTAATATAGTGCCTGAACTTATTAATTGCAAAAATTACAGCTAAAAACTCTTTCTCTGTAAGTATAATTTAATTCAGCTGAAGGCAAATTCTTACTAATATAATAAATAGCATAGGATTGTTTGTTTTCCTCTTGTCCTAAAGCTACACCAATAGCCAACTTTGAAGCATCAGAGGAAATATGAAAAGGTAGAGACCAGTTAGGACCTCTTAAAATTGGTGCATGTACTAACTTTTCCTTCAATGTTTCAAAAGACTGTTGACAAGCTGTGGTCCAAGAAAATTCACTATCCTTAGCTAGAAGTCGAAAAAGAGGAGCAACTATCTTAGAAAATTTTTCAATGGATCTCCTATAATAACCAGCATGCCCTAAAAAGCCTCTTACTTCCCTTTGAGTTTTGGGTGCAGGAAGATGCAGAATGATTTCGATCTTTGCTAGATCAACCTGGTTACCTTCACCAGAAATCAAATGGCCAAGTATTATTCTCACTTTGCACATTAATATACATTTATTGTCACTTAAGGCGAGATGGGCTTCGTAATAGCGAAGTAATACTTTTTCCAGATTTTCGAGAGCTTCCTAAAAAGAATCACCAAAAACAAAAAAGTCACCCATATAAATTTCTACAAATTCTAGATCAGAAAAAATGGCTAGGACTGCCCTTTGAAAGGTAGTCAGGGCATTACATAAACTAAAGGGGAGCACTCTATAAGCAAATGTACCCAATGGACATGTAAAAGTAGTTTTATCCTGATCTTTGGGTGCAATCTGTTCCTGGTTATAACCACTGAAGCCATCCAAAAAGGAAAAGTATTTCTTTCCTGCAAGGGTATCAAGCATCTGGTCAATGAAGGGGAGAGGGAAGTAATCTTTGAGAGTGGCTTTGTTTAATTCTCGATAATCAATACAAATATGCCATCTTCCATCTTTATTAGGTACTAGCACTAATGGAGAGACTCACTAACTATCAGAAATAGGATAGATAAAACCAGCATCCAAGAGTTTTTGTACTTCTTCCTTCACAATATCTCTTAGAGCTGGATTAATTCACCTTTGGGGTTTTCGGACAGGTCAGACTCCTTCCTGAATATAGATGTGATGTGTACAAGTTTCAAGGGGGATGCCCTTCATATCTTCATAGCCCCATGCAAAGGAACTAAGATGGTTTTGCAACAAATTCATAAGCCGCTCTTACTGAGATAAGTCCAAATATGAACTAATATACAAGGATTTTCCAGGGCTAATCTCAATAAGCGTAGTATCAGGCTCAGGAAGGGGGTGGCCAAATTCAGCTATACAGAAGATTGAGAATCATGGTTATCTTGAAAATCTAGGCTGAAAATCTAGCTCAATAGCTCAAAATTAGGCATAGTGTCTAGATTATTCAAGAAATTTGAATCTCATCTTCTTGTGAAAACCCAGTATGCTAATGGATAAAGGAAATGGGCTGAGTCTCCTCATCACTGCTCTAGTCTAACCATAAAGTATCTCGAAGGTCCTGAATGGATCTGGCAGGGGGGTATAAGGTAACTTTCTTCCTAGATTCCCCATGTGAGATATACATATCACCATAGCGACATCCAATATATGCATCGGCTATAGCAAGCCATGTTCGACCCAAGATCAGGGTATGTCCTCCTACTGGGTTCTTTGGCTGAAGCACAATGAAATTAGTAGGATATGCCCAGGAATCTAATGAGATGATCACATCGTCCAGTACTCCTTCTAGCTTAATTTTAGATCTATCTGTTAATTCAAGCACAAGGGGAGTAGGGTGAAGATGAGATAACCGAAGTTGATCCATGGTTTGCTTAGTCATGACATTAATGGTTGCCCCAGGTTTATAAGAACATTAGGGACAAGGACATTACTAATCTGAACTGAGATAACAGGGTTTCCAGGATCAATATATTTTTCCATAGACACACATCATGTCATCAACTTTGCTGCCCTACCAACAAATTGAATGGTTTGGGTTTCCAATCTCTTCCTCCCAAGTTTCTTGAGACAGAGTTCCTTAATAATCTTAGTGCAAATAGGGATCTCTTTGATGGCTTGGAGCAAAGGTATCTTAATGAAAAGATTCCGAAGCTCTGATGCCAAACTAGTCTCAGAAATAGGCTCGTTTCTTTCCATTACTAGCCTGTCTGGGAAGGGAGGCTGGTTGGAAGAAGGTGGTAAGGATTCAGAGGGTAAGGGCTGCTTAGTGACGGCTTTTGGAGAATGATTAAGAGTTTCCTCTTCTTCTTTCTCTTCAACAATCACTCTAGGTTGCTTCTGATTTTCTGATGTTATAGTCCTCCTTGACTTAATTGAATATCATGAACCCCAACTAGAATAGACTGGTACTCGAATAATGGTGGGTTTGTTACAAAGATCACTTAAACTGCTTTATTATTGTTAGGATTGGGTATAGGTTGAGTAGGCAACTGAGGAGGTTGAAAAGGTGGAGGTAAGGGTAATAGTGGAGTAGAATGACTCGAAGGTTGAGGCATTGGATAACGTACATGTGTAGATGGATATGACTGCATGGGTGGATGGTAGGAATATGGAGAATGAGTTGGCCCTGTCCAATCTTGTTGCCATGGTTGAGAAGGTTGCCCATGCTGATATTGGTTTACATACTGCCACTACTGATTAGTGTTAGGATACGAATATGCATGTGAATTATAACCAAACTAGTGTGGAGAAAATTTAGGAGCCATACCTGCACCTACCTAAGGGCAATTTCATTCTTCTCCCATAGCGTACAAGTATTCAACTTCAGGTTGTCCCCCTGTAAATATAGCTTTAAGTCTTGGTATAGAGGGACATTTTTCTATGATACGGCCTTCTGCACAAATAGATCACTTATTGGTTTCTTTCAAATTAAGAGGACATTCTTTAGAAGGATGCTTGTCTCTACATTTAGGACAGAAAATACTTAATGACTCTTGTTCCTTCATGAGTTTTTGTTGAAATTTTAAAGAGTCCAACTGTTTGGTAACGATATTCATCATATCAATTTTCATATTTTCCATTTTATTTTCTAGTCCAATAATCATTGCATTAGTAGAATTGGTTTTTCTATTTCTATTTCGAGTTCCTCTACTGGATCTATACTGATTCCTGGAAAATTTCTTACACAATTCACAGATTTAAATTATTTCTAGCATTATCAGTAAGTCCTCTTAAGAACAATGTTCTAATAGTATTGGAATCAAGCTTAAGTTTCGACCTTTGTAAAATATACAAAAATATTTATAGATAGTCTTCAAGAGTTTCATCATCATCCTGTATGATTATAAAAATCTCATCCTGTATGTCCCGAGTTTTGAAATATTCTTGATATTTAGATATAATCACTCTCTTCATCTAATCCCAAGAGGCTATAGTGTTTCCTTCTAACCCCATGAACCAACGCAAAGCTGAGTCCTTGAGAGTAATAGGAAATAATCTTAGCTTCTGAGCATCAGTTGAATAATCATAACTTCTACACAAAATATCAAACTCGAATAGAAAAGAGTCAGGATCTTCATGAACTTTACCATGGAAATGAGGGAGAGCTGATGGTGGGATGTTCTTCATTTGTGCCATAGTATTGGGGTCCACAATTGGAAACACAAAAGTGGATTTTTCCCCACTTACCTGGTTTTCATCAGTCCTTTCCCCATGATCTTCATGGTCTACCATTGTTTCCCTTTTGCTCCCAACAGACTAAACCACACCTGAGCTGTTGGCACCAAAATCCAAGTGGACTGTTCCTGCGTGATGGGTTTGAATTGGATTGGGCTTCCTACTCACAAAAGGAGACCCAATATGAGAATGGTTATCAGAATTATTTCGGCCCTTAGTGGGCTTTGAACCCCTACCTTTTCTAGGCATTCATTTCAAAAAAGAAAGAAAAATAAGCAAAAACAATTTCTAATAAAAAATGTTGTCAGAAATCAATCGACACCAGTAAAATTCTTTCAAAGAATCTTTTCTAAAAAATACTGTAAAAATGAAGGGAAAAAATTACCTCTATAGTATAATTAGAAAATTCTTACCAAATCAAATTGCCTCCCCCGCAATGGCACCAAAATGTTGGGTGTAGGAATTGCACTTAAGCAAACTCCTCAACACTTAATTGTCAACCCGGGGGATTCGTAAACTTAAAGACAAAGCACAGGCAATGCCAAAGATGCTATGAATATTTCTAATGTCAATCCCTACTTTCTTTAAAAGAAATATTGCATAATCAAACTAAAGAAAGAAAAGGGCAACTTGAACCATCAAAATAATCTAAGGGTGGAACAAGGAAGAATGCATTTGCAAAACAGATTTAAAAATAAAGGAGCAATCACTCTAGCTAACTATTGATTAACTCTTGAGTGTATGCTTTTCTTTAGCAGAGACACTTTAGCAGTCTCAATAGATGGGCACTTCAAACCTACTTATTTAGAGATTTCATTCTTGCACTAATATATCTTACACTGGTGCAGTCTGCTTGCACTAGTGCAAGAACATAAATTTATGCACAGGGTACAAATAGTGTATGTACTAAAAGTTCTTTTCATCGTGCAAGGGCTTGAACTTTCTCAAGCTCAGAGCACTTAGATCCCATGACAAGAAACTAGTTCTTGCACCAGATCAGAGCTTCTTACACTTGGTATTTAATTCTTGAAATAAGAGCTTATCTACTGCAAGTGTTGTGAAATAAAATTACACACATAAAAATGAATGTTTCTAATTTTAACAAAGTGCAGAAATAAAGAATAATCCTTATAATTTATCCTGTCATGAAGCATTAAATGAAAGCAAGAAAACTGCTATAAGTAAACTAAAAAGGCTTGTTGCATCACACCAACGTGCACTAGTGCAGGTTCATTTCTCCTGCTTGGACCAGGCGAGAAAACCAAATCAAACAGAACCGCAGAAAGTGAATACCACACCAACGTGCACTGGTGCAGGGTTATTTCTCCTTCTTGGACCAGGCAGGGAAAACCAAATCAAATAAAACTGCAGAAATTGAATAGCACACCAACGTGCACTAGTGCAGGGTTATTTCTCCTGCTTGGACCAGGCGGGGAAACCAATCCAAAATCAAATGCAGGAAAACAAATTCTAACTACTCCACATTGTGGATATGCTTTAACTCAAACAAGAATTCATGTGCTATACATTAAATCACACTTGGCAGTATAAACATAAAATACAAAAATAGAAAATAGGGTAAACGTGCTGGGTTGGTTGGGCCCTAGCCAACCAACGTGTTTCCCTTTTAAATAGAAATGCTTCTCAGCGCTTTATCAATTTCTCAACTTTCAAACAAAAATATGATTCATGAAAACATAAGATGGGGCTCCCTTATTATTAATTCATAGAGGTAAATACATGTGTGATTACATAGTCTAGCCTAGATTTGGGCGATAACAAAAATACAAGCTTGTTACCGCCTTCCTAGTTATATCTCTACTCTACACAAACTTATCAAGGACTAACTCATCCTATTTACATTCCTCGTTATATAGATCCTTGGCTGAAGTCCAAAAGGATCGTTTAACCAATTACATAATTGATATGGAGAATTTAGCTTTTGGCCTTCAAAATTAGGCAGTTTAACAAAACTAGCCGTAGCCAATGTCCAGTTGTTCGTTCTTCATAAATTTGATCTCAACTACCTTTGGATTGCCTTGTTGTTGTAGCTGGAGGTTGATTTCCTTCAGATCTAACCTACTGTCGGGGCTGATGCAGCACAAAATACAGCAGTGATCAAGGAGGTCGAGATATGCTACAAAGATTCGTTGTGCTGGCACCGGTGCGAGATCCGATCCTGCTCTAGGATCAGCGGTCATGGAAAGCACTTCACTATCAAACAACATTGGAGATATCGATAAGTTACAAGAGTGATTATAAGGGAGAAATCACATAATAAATAATTAATTAATGCTAAGTTAACTTAAAAATATGAAATATAAACTTCATGCGAAATATGTCATCATTTTTGGACTAGTGCAAGATGAGGGTGTATAAGAGAGGTAAAACAGTGGTAAGTGGTCATGATTTAGGAAGGGAAAAATGGTCAAAAGGGAGAAAATTAGGGGCCTAACAAGTATGATGTGGTACAGTGAGATCTGGATATGTACCGTGAAAATTTGGTGTATTTGTGCACCTCAATGACCCATATCTGGTGCACACATGGACCACTCATAGTTAACATGTGGCATAGTGACATCATCATGATGTTATCCCGCTAGCAAGAGCCTAGAAGCTTCTAGTGAAGCACAATAGAGAGTTAGTCGGATGACTAGGCATCAGGATGACAAGGAGCTAACTCAGCTCAGAGATATTTTTCATTGGCTCCTATTAGCAGTGGGAGAACCCCACTAGGATAGCTCATCCTACTAGATGGAGCCTGGTAGTTTGTTAATTGAGAATAGTGGAAAGCCTCTGGTAGAGATCATTGGGACATAGAGGATAGAGAGTTTTCATAACAACAACAAATCATAGCTTAAGTGAGACACATTGAATTGACGACATGACCTTAGTGAGTTTATTATGGTGCACAAAACAAAAACATTTGGATGAAAGGGGCTACGAGCTAAGCCCTAACTCTTGGTCATTTCATGTAGATATAAACCAAAGGTGCAAAATAATAAAACAAACATGGAAGTTCTGGGAGTGGCTAAGAGCTAGCCCCGTAGATTGTTTCGTGTGGAAACAAAGGAGCTCTGACCTTTAGGCTAAGTTTTTTTCACCTCGCATAGAGGCATGACCAATGGCATAGATCCGTTAACACATGAATTTGGCCCCCGAGAGGATTTAAAAGGGATTAGCGCTCAGAGCCTAAGCTGGTGGTTCTAGAGACCCAATATTATGGTAGAAAAGCAGGAAAAGGAGCCAGCAAGGGGGTCATAGGCTCATAATAGCACAACTAAGAATTTTGACAATGAAATTGGCAGTTAAGCCAATGTTAGAAACAGTTAAAAAGAGAAAATGCACTCTTAAATTATGTAAAACTCCATATTGACTAAAATATGAAAAAAACAACAAATGGCTTGGAGATTAAGCCTAGAACAACAAAGAAATTATAGAGGACAGTCAGGAGACTAATGTAAAAAGGACAAAGGAAAAAATAACAAATGCATGTAGCAATAAAAAGAAAAAGAAGCCAGTAATACCAAGAAAAAATCCTTTATAAGCAAAATCTAAGTAGCAGCAAGGAGTATATGAGAGTGTGAATAACAGCAGAGGGTTGTTGGTGCATTAGAATAAGAGCAGTTGGTTGTTGCATAGGTGTGTGCAATATAATTGTGAGAGCAAAAGAATTTTGCTAGTGTGTTATATAAGGCAGAGTTGTTGGTGTTGATGATGTTGGTGAGGATAGTGTAGTCATTGTATCAACAATCATAAATTAATGAAGGTTTTGGTGATTTGTTCATTAACGACAATGTGATGAAGGGGTCTTTATGGTGGCTTTTGTGAGTAGTTGTAGTGGAAGAATTTCTTTGTTTATGAGGTAATATGGCCTATTGTTCAGAGTTTGAAAATTTATGAAATATGGATCAACAGGATTGGCAAGTGGTAGCTTGTAGATCAAGGGTAGCGACTCCTTCTAGTGGGTGCTAGTAAATCTTTGTGGGAAACAATCTATTGGGTCCCTATAATACTAGTGATTACCCCATTACTATGGTAGTTGTACCCCTTATTAATATTGTTGTGCCCCTATTGCCCCCATACTGTTACTACTGTGCCCCATAGAATCCCTCTATTGTTATTTTTGTGGCTTTATATTATTATTGTTAGGTCGTTTGGGTTATATTGTGACTCCTTAGACTCCTATATATAGAAAGGAGGTTTTGTCATTTGTATCATCAAATAATTGTTCATTTATGTAATTGTAAAGGAGGTTTCCCCCTCGAAGAGGCTGAATTCTAAGGCGTTGATCTATCTTTTCTATCTTTTCTTGAGTTGGTTTCATAACATTTGGTATCAGAGCCAAGTTCTAGGGTTTCGCTGCTCCAAATAGGTCATCGTGGCATTTTCACTATAACTTTTTTTTCTACGATGTTTCAGAAGTCGAAAACAAAACCCATTTGAGAAGACATTTCTCTACAGCTCAAGTCCGAATTTTAGAGCTTTTCGCGCTATATTTGCGGAGATATGATCTGAGGAAGTTGGTCTTTTGGCAGACTTCTAAATTACATGCCAAACAGGTGACCTGGGGAAAATCGTCATAACTTTCTCTCTGAAAATCAGATTGAAATTTCACAAAAAGGTATAGAAAGAGGATGGACTGTAGTTTCTTCTAGATATTTTTCAGATCTAGAGGTCCAAATAGTGACATGTGGCACTTCATACAAGTTTTCTCCTTTGAAAAGGTCTATAATCAGGTCACTGTGGGAGATTTGGCATAACTCTTCATTGAAGAATCCAATTGGGGTCAGATTAGTGGCATTGGAAAGAGGACATAGAGGGAGACCTTAGGTCACAATTTTAGAACTGGATGTTCTGAAAGTACGGAGATACATCAGAGGAAATATCGAGCTCCTACAAAGAAAAACACAGTGTGTAGATTTTTTTAAATTTTTTCTTAAGATTGGTTTGAAAATTTATTTTGAAAGAATTCAAAGGGCTAGTAGAGCATTATTATCGGTAACTGATGCCCCGATGAAAGACAATGCAAACACCTAGTAAGGAACCTGAAAGCTCTAGCATGACTCATGAACAAGAGGAAGAAATGCTACATGATATATCAAAATTACAAGACCAAGTGCAAAAAATGTCAGCCTCACAAAAGCTAACAGAAGCTAAGATAAATGGCATGGAATCTAATATAAAGG